>JACEIK010006278.1:68221-78373 GCA_018107945.1 Datura stramonium | reverse complement strand
TATATAAAATCACATGAAAATGTATAAAAGAACGTAGACAACACGACTAATTTAAGCTATAAAGCGTATCACGGGACCTATATTATTTCCCGTGATCACTATGGTCGGCGCGTAGCACACCCCTGTGCGGTGCTATGGCCGGCGCGCAGCACAACCCAGTGCAGTGCTATGGCCGGCGCGTGGCACACCCTGGATTGGAGCGATAGGTGGCACGTCGCGTCCCCCTACCACCGCCCATAATATATATATAATCCCTCCCTTCATTTGAATTCATTTCCCAATTACATCATTTGGCTAGAGCGAGTATACTTCGAGGTTTTTGACGGTTTTTCGTCCAATTACGCTAACAAATGCCTTCCAATCTCAAATTAACTTAAGGTATTGAATTCTAACCCTACAGGGAGCATTACTACAGAGTTATTTTCTCGAAATATGCCCAGAAAATTGGAACTCTAACGAGTAGAAGTTTTCAGAATTGCTCCAAACTGATTCCCAAACGATCAGAAGAATCAAGTAAGCATTTCTCCCTTCTGAACCCTCGAGAAACTATAAGTTTCCGGCCATATTTTACGTAGTTGAATTATAGTTTCTATTAATATCAAAAGTTATCCTTATACGTTGAATTTGGTATTGAAATTCATCTCTTTCTCCCAATATAACGGTTACAGCTGAAAAGAGCTGATGAATCCAAGTTGAAACTCATCGGTTAATTGGGAAACGACAGTCGAGGTATGTAAGGCTTAACCCTCGGCAAGTGTACTCATCATAAAATGTTAAGACTTATGTTCTCGAATAGAAATAATGGTCCTATATGCTGCACATAATCGCTACTAGTAGATTGTGATTAGGCATGTTGTAATTAGCTGTTACTAGTATATAGGTATCGGATATGTTGTGATTAGCTGCTATCAGTAGTTTGCGGTTATATAAGTTCTGGTTAGCTTCTATAAAACGTATATGGATTGTACCGTAGTATCCCTCGTCGAGAAGGAGCATATTACGTATAATACACGCTAGAAGCGTCATAGAAACTCTTCTATTCTCCAGTTCATTGTATTAGTAGGATTGTATGTTCTATTGTCAGGCTAGACCTTAGAATCTCGTGAATGGCTATCAGGCCTAAGTTAGTAAATTGAACAGCACATGCGCAGTTAGGCGGTTTAACTACTAGTTTGGCGTCTGTATGGTCAGGAAAGCACGCCTAGAGGCAATTGGCATATCCCTAAGCCCTAGAGCCAGAAATTTAGATAGGAAGGCCATGTCTTAGAGTCAGTAGCCTAAGGATTTCTAGTAAAGTGAGTGACAGCCTATCACCCTATTAGTTATTAACAGTGATTGTCAGTCTTAGTGGGCTTAGCAGTTATCATATAGGTCGCCCAGGAAACTAGCCTAGTTGTCTAGGTCAAATAGACCCATGGGTACCCTAAGGGAGGGGACCTTATCAGTAGTTAGAGGCCATACCAGCACCCCAGCTGGTTCTGATCACCCATAGGTTTCCAGGAATGGTTAGGTCTATATAATGTTGTCTATAAGGTTAAGAATCGCCCAGAAAAGTAATATAAGATCTGACTAGACCAACATGAGGCCTAAGGCAATAATAAGTACCATGTTAGTACAGTATTACCCACAGGATAAGGATGTCAGTAAACTTACTATGGAGGATTAGGGGCCGATCGCTAAAAAGCATGTTCGACCAGTACCAGCCCTACAGTTGTCCTAAGCAGAGGAACGAAGTAGTTAGTCATTCGCAACCCCACAGTTATTATGAGTTATAGATGTCCGGGCAAGACATATAGAGAGTTGTGTTGGACCACTCCAGATCTCGCCCTATTCAGTTCAGACTATTAGAGATCATGATCACTATCAAGATCCTCTGATCAGATATAGGTGCATGGCGTGCCTGCTAGCAGTTTTATAGATTATCCTAGGGGGCGAGTAGTGGTGGTGTTAGGCCCAGAAGGCTAGTTACGCATTTTGAGTGGCTAGATTGAGATGTTAGTACAGCACCTTGGTTGGGGTTGCCCTCACTTAGGAGCCATCCATGACCACCCCAGGGTTACTAGCTGTATCGACGCCCGCAAGGGGCAAGATGACGTCGCTCTGAGGTGCGGTATGCCGTCCGTGAGGGATGAAGATGAGGTCCTCAGTCCTCATATAGTCCATTCCATGTCTTGACTACTCTTATGCCATATCGGCACACCCCATCGAGTTCGGTACCCTGGGTACAAACATCAGGAGTCCACCGAACTCAGACACAGCTGCAGTTCAGGGGCCAAGCAGGCTCAATTGTATATCTAGGGGACTGGTAGGTTGGCTATAGTACCAGTAGAGTCATATAAACCTGCATAGGGGTATATAGATTGAGATGTGCTCGCCGTGACTTATGCGGGCCCGAACGAGTTATTCTATGTTGATTGTACCTTCCAGCTTATGGGGGCCATCTGAGGTTCTTGTTTTTATTCTTGTCTGCTAATTATAGTTTATAAATTTGTAATTATACAGTATTAGCTTACATACATGTAGTGTTGGTTAGATGCAGATTACGAATCAGTAAGCATATAGGTTAATCTTTCTGCCCTTCCTTCTATTTACTTCCAATCTTTATCAGCTTATGTATTGCCTTACATATTCGGTACATATTGTACTGACGCCCTACCCTAGGTGCTGCATTACTTGCCTACAGGTTTAGACATACAGAGTTCAGGACCCTCAGTAATAGCTATTCAGAGTCAACAATTTGGCCAGCTCCTTTCATTCGGAGTTGCCAGGTTGTAGCAAGTACAGTCTTCCATTTATATGCAACTGGGTAGGTCGAGGACCTGTCCAGATCGCTATTTGTATTCTTAGAGGCTTGCAGGCTACAGTTGTTAGTTAGTTAGTTGTTGTTTGTGTGGGGCCATATACGTCTTATTTTACGTGTTGGCCGTGTGAGGCTTAATATAGCGTCTGATTTCCATTTCAGCTACAACTAGATATCATGGTGGTCTTGTCGGCCTGCATAGGATCCCTTCTATTGCCTGTTGTTGGTTAGCTGGTTTCATTTACAAGTGGCTATATGGCCTTGTCGGCTGGAGGCTACATTTCCAACCGAGATATAGCCCGTTGTTTTCTTGATCTGAGGAGCAAGCCTGCACCAGGTGTGCCTAGGCTTAGTTAAGTCAGTTCAGATCCTAGTAGGCACTAGGTGCCAGTCATGCCTCCCAAGGTTGGACGTGACAAACTTGGTATCAAAGTAGTTCGTATTCTAGGGAGTCTGCAAGTTGTGTCTAGTAGAGTCTTGCTTATAAATGTGTTGTGCACCGCATTCTATAAGCAGGAGGCTACCAGACATGATAATATGGTTACCCTTTCTTCTTCTCAAATCATGCTATAGAGTTGAGTTGTACAGGGTTGAGTCTCTAAGTTTTTATTGCTATGTCTGTCTAGGATAAGGTTCGATATAAGACAGACTCCAGCCAGCCGCTAGTTAGCTGCAGTAGCAGGAAAGGGTACCAGTGCGATTCCATAGTTAGGGGACAGCCAGCCTGAGGATGAACACGAATGTCTTTAGTCTTCCTAGTAATTTCCTATGGCACCAGGAATCTCATAAGGTAGTAGATATGCCAGCACCGTCCCCAGTTCTTTTCACAGCCTTAGAGTAGGAGGTCAGGAGTATAATATACATATGAATCAACTTACCTACTAGATATATAAGACCAGACAGAGGCGACAGTTAATGTTAGTTTACCTGGAGGGTACGAGAGAAGGGGGAATTGCGGGAGTCTAACCTCCAACCCTTTGAATTTTGTACGGTTCCATACCTCAGTCCCATTATAGTAAGAAACGGCTATCTTCCACCCCCTAGTTTTGTTTCAGTATATAAAAGAGCATAAGAATTGAGGTGATGTTGCCCAGAGTAAATGGTAAAGGAGGGTTAGATTTGTTGACTCCTGGAAAGTGTTAGAAAGTGGTGGAGATCCCTAGTGTTTAAGTAAATTGTCTAGACCTTTAAGGTAGTAAATCAGGAGAGCAGATAAGACTACCAGTAGAACTCAAAGTATGTGTGCGAGTCTATAAGTGATAGACCCCTAGCAAGAGTAAAGCTCAGGTCAGAATTTGGCCAATTCAATCGCAGTGTGTTAATGACAGTAGGATGTACCCGCAGAATAATGCTATCACCCTAGTTGGTTATGTCGAAGGACAAAAAGATCATATGAACGAATTTGGCCCGAGTACGGGTCAGAATGATACATGTCAATAGACTTAGTCAGTAATATCTTTGACAGTATGAGGCAGAGGGCACGAACCCCAGATCTTAGCATATAGAAGTAAGGGGGAAGGCACGAGCATCTAAATCTAGAAGGTAATAGAACCACCTCCAGGTTGAAGCAGATTGAAAAAGCATGGGATCATTGCTAAATGTCAAGAAATCAGCATCAGGCTGACAGTTAAGAGGTAGTGAGGTTGCAGCCCAGAATGCTGCAATATTATCACCGATTATGGAAGTAGAGGAGTGGCGACATAGAGATTCTAACTTAGTACAATCTAGAGACAAGTCCCAGTAGGAAGTTATTGGCCTTTAAGATAATAAGGGGCTAATTCATAAGACCCAGAGGCTGACTCTATGTCCCAAAGGTGGCAGAACTTCGTCAACAGACTCTAGCTAAGGTGTATCATGTATATTACTCCCTTTACCCAGAGTTTAACGAAAATGCATCAAGATGTAAGAAAGACCTACTGGTGAAAAGGGAAAAATGAATACATTATTGAGTCATAGCGCAGAGCTTTAATGACCAACCAGGGAAGGCTGGACAGCAGAAATCGAGTAGGCCAATTCAAGAGATGCTCGTGCCTGGAAAGGGAGTGGAGAATAGTCAATATGATTATAGTTAGAAGGCTACCTCATACTAGGTCTAAATTGACTTCAGTTTAGTCAGTGTAGAAAGGCTAACAAGTGCAATTCATGTTTTTCTAGGTGAGTTATATTTCAGCTAAAGGTTATGCCGAATTAAATGCTAGAGTAGTTCGATTGCATCGAGCCCAAGTATCTAGTAAATTCTGGCAGGGAGGCATAACGTACAGATAAGTTTTAGAAAGGATTCTAGAATAGGTTTGGATGCATGTTAAGTTGAGTACGACTCCTCGTCTATAAACAAATGGCTGAAAATGTAGACCCCCTACATGACAACTTGAAGCAGATAAACTAGAAATAATTGAACTGGGCATACTAATACATCAGCCAACACAGATAGCTAGACCTATAAGGAAGGATGTATTAATGTGTGGGTATTTCTGAAAATTTTGGACATGAAGGGCGTTATGAAATCTGAACAGGAGGACAAGCTCAGCCCTAGATTCATTATGCCTTACCAGACCCTCCGAAAGATTGGCCAAGTGGCCTATAAGCTGAAGTTGCCTTCGGAGCTAGGATCTGTTTATCAACACTATGCAAGTGCATAAAAGACCTTGTCTCAAATTAATCCGATTGGAGATGCTCAAGATACAGAAGCCTATTCCACCGAGGGACTCCAAAAGTTATAGGAGTCATCTTGAGAACTAAAGTTGCAGCTTAAAAGAGTATCATGGGGGGGGGGAGGGGGAAGAAATGAGGTGAGAAGCTACGAATGATGTGAAGTTTGGACAATTTCAGTTATTCTAGGATCTATCATAATAGTATCCAAACCCGGATGATTTAAGTTATGGCTAGATAGTTTCAGATGTTATACAATTGAAATTGTTGCCATTGTTATCAGCTAATTATGCTATATATGATAGATCTATGTTTCAATTGAAAATAGCATCCTATGAGATGTCTGTATTGGACTTTTCTGTGTTTCAGGTTATCAGACAGTCCATAATACAGAGGGGACTCTACTAAAATTTTCTGGCATCAATTAAAAAGAGTTGAGACCTTTAAGCCTGAAGATACATTCGAGGACGAATGTTCCTAGGGGGGGGGGATGATGTTACACCCTGTAAGTTCCTATCATTTAACCGATGCGTTCGTATGTATGTTGATAGTTTAGGAGTATGACGCATGAAGAAAAAGGCCGGGGGGATGAGTATACGAATGTGGCATCGAGCGAGCAGGAGGCCGGGGCTAGGGGCTAGGTGCCTTGGGCGCCACGCTGACGTACTACACACCTTGGATTGGCGCTATGGGTGGCGCATCATGCCCCCTATCACCACCCATAATATATATATAAGCCCTCCCTTCATTAGAATTCATTTCCCAATTACATCATTCATCCAGAGAGACTATACTTCAAGGTTTTTGATGGTTTTTCATTCGATTATGCTACCAAACACCGTCCAATGTTAAATTAACTTTAGGTATTGAATTCTAACCCTGCAGGGAGCATTACTACGGAGTTATTTTCTCGAAATACGCCTAGAAAATTGAAACTCTATCGAGTCGAAGTTGTCAGAATTGCTCCAAACTGATTCCCAAACGATCACAGGAATCAAGTAAGCATTTCTCCCTTCTGAACCCTTGAGAAACTATAAGTTTCCAGCCGTATTCTACATAGTTGAATTATAGTTGCTATTAATATCAAAAGTTATCCTTTTAGGCTTAATTTGGTATTGAAATTCATCTCTTTCTCCCAGTATAAAGGTTACAGCTGAAAAGAGCTGATGAATCCAAGTTGAAACTCATCAGTTATTCGGGAAATGACAATCGAGGTATGTAAGTCTTAACCCTAGGCAAGTATACTCGTCGTACAGTGTTACGACTTATGTTCTCGAATAGAAATAACTGTGCCATATTCTGCAGATAGTCTCTACTAGTATATTGTGATTAGACATGTTGTAATTAGTTGTTGCTGGTATATAGAGATCAGATATGTTGTGATTAGCTTCTATCAGTAGTTTTCGGTTATATAAGTTCTGGATAGCTTCTAGAAAATGTATATGGAATTTACCGTAGTATCCCTCATCAAGAAGAACACGTTACGCATGATATGCGCTAGAAACGTCATAGAAACTCTTCTATTCTCTAGTTTATTGTATTAGTAGGATTGTATGTTCTATTGTCAGGCCTAGACCTTAGAAGCTCGTGAATGGTTATCAGGCCTAAGTTAGTAAATTTAACAGCACAGGCGCAGTTAGGCGGTTTAACTACTAATTTGGCATCTATATGGTTAGGAAAGCACGCCTATAGGCCATTGGTGTATCCCTTGCCCTAGGGCCAGAAATTTAGATAAGAAGGCCATGTTTTAGAGTCAGCAACCTAAGGATGTCTAGTAAACTGAGTGACAGCCTGTCACCCTATTAGTTATTACTAGTGATTTTCAGTCTTAGTGGGCTTAGCAGTTATCATATAGGTTGTCCAGGAAGCTAGACTAGTTGTCCAGGTCAATAAACCCATGGGTACCCTAAGGGAGGGGACCTTATCAGTAGTTAGAGGCCAGACCAACACCCCAGCCGGTTCCTATCACCCACAGGTTTCCATGAATGATTGGGCCTATATAATGTTGTCTATAAGGTTAAGAATCGCCTAGAAAAGTAACATAAGATCCGACTAGACCAAGATGAGGCCTAAGGCAATAGTAAGTACCATGTTAGTACAGTATTACCCACATGCTAAGGATGTTAGTAAATTTCCTATGGAGGATTTGGGGCCGATTGCTCAAAAGCATGTTCGGCCAGTACCATCCCTACAGTTGTCATTACCATAGGAACGGAGTAGTTGGTTATTCGTGACCCCGTAGTTATTATGAGTTATAGATGTCCGGGCAAGACATATAGAGAATTGTGTTGGACCACTCTAGATCTCTCCCTATTCAGTCCTGAATATTAGAGATCATGATCACTATCAGGATCCTCTGATCAAATAAAGGTACATGCCGTGCCTGTTAGTAGTTTTACAAATTATCCTAGGGGGCGAGCAGTGATTACGTTAGGCCCAGAAGGCCATTTACGCCTTTTAAGTGGCTATATTGAGATGTTAGTACAACACCTTGGTTGGGGTTTCCCTTACTTAGGAGCCATCTATGACCATACCAAGGTTACTAGCTGTGTCGACGCCCGCGAGGGGCTAGATGACGTCGCTTCGAGGAGTGGTATGCCGTTCGAGAGGGATGAAGATGAGGTCTGAGGTTCTCATACAGTCCATTCCATGGCTGGACTATTCTTATGTCGTATCAGCACACCCCATCGAGTTCGGTACTCGGGGTACAGATAGCAGGAGTCCACAAGATTAAGACACAACTACAATTCAGGGGCCAAGCAGGCTCAGTTGTAGATCCACGGGACTGGTAGGTTGGCTACAGTTCCAGTAGAGTCATCGAAACCTTGATAGAGGTATATAGATTGAGATATGCTCACCATGACTTCTGGGGGCCCGAACGAGTTATTTTGTGTTTATTGTACCTTCCGACTTATGGGGGCCAAGTGAGGTTCTTTTTTGTATTCTTGTCTGCTAGTTATAGTTTATAAATGTGTAATTATATAGTCTTATCTTATGTACATGTAGTGTTGGTTAGATGCAGATTACGAATCAGCAGACGCACATGTTAATCTTTCTGCCCTTCCTTCTATTTACTTCCAGTCTTTATCAGCTTATCTATTACCTTACATATTTGGTACATATTGTACTGATTCCCTCCCCTGGGTGCTACATTAGTTGCCTGCATGTTTAGACAGACAGAGTTCAGGACCCTCAGTAACAGCTGTTCAGAGTCAACAGTTTGGCCAGCTCCTTTCATTCGGAGTTGCCAGGTTGTAGCAAGTGTAGTCTTTCATTTTTATAGCATCTGGGTAGGTCAGGGCCCTGTCCCGACCGCTATTTGTATTCTTAGAGGCTTGCAGGCTACAGTTGTCAATTAGTTAGCTGTTGTTGGCCGTATGGGGCCCATATACGTCTTATTTTACCTGTTGGCCGTGTGAGGCTTAATATAGCATCTGATTTCCATTTTAGCTACAACTAGATATCATGGTGGTCTTGTCGGCCCACATAGGATCCCTTCTATTGCCTATTGTTGGTTAGCTATTTTCATTTACAGGTGGCTATACGACCTTGTCGGCTGGAGGCTGCATTTACAGTCGAGATTTAGCTCGCTGTTTTCTTGATTTGAGGAGAAAGCCTACACCAGGTGTGCCTAGGCTTAGTTAAGTCAGTTCAGATCCTAGCAGGCACTAGGTGCCAATCATGCCTTCCAAGGTAGGGCGTGACAGTATGGGTCTGTCCAGACTTGAGCATGTGTAGTGAGGCTGAGATGTTGCATAATCCATGCTCTCATGTAGTGTCTACAACTTGCCTGGTGTATTTTCAAAGATAAATAAGGGATGTTAATTATAGGAGATGATGTAGGCATTTCTTTGAATAAGTCTATTTTCATCCTTTGCTTTACCTACCCTTAATGCATAATCCTAGTTATCCCCATGAGCCTTTAGCCTATTCTTTATTAGCCATAATGAAAACTTAATTTTTTTTTTCAATAGACCTGAATTTGATCCAAAACTCCTAAGCGCTTAAGTGAAAATGCAAAAGAGTTAAAAGGGTAAGAATCTTGAAAAGAGGGGAGATAGTTGGTTGTGGAAGTTGAAGAAAAGATTAAGGGTGCAATGTTCAAAATGCATAAGTGTTGGTAGGGAGTAAACAAAACAAAAGAATGAAAAAGTGTTGAATGCTTAAGTATTCCCTACCAATAGCATAAACATGCTTAAAGAATTGAATAATAAAAAGAGAAGTGATAGATGAAAAAGCAAGGAGTGAAGTAAAAGAAGAGGGTGCTTAATGAGAAAGTAATGTATTAGAAGCGCTTACGGAAGTTAGTCACCATTACTGGAAAGAATAGTACCTACCTATCCCTTAGCCTATATTACAATCCATAAAGTCCTATTTGATCTTACTTTTTGATGTTCTTGGATTAGCAGAGTAATACACTAAGGAAAAGCATATGGGTCAATAGATGTTGCATGTGAATTAATTGAGAGACTGAGTGTAATTTGTATTCATATACCCATATATGTTATACCTTGCAAAATTTGTGAGTGAAAATGGGTATTGATCTCGGGAAAAATAGCAGGCCCGAAAGATGCTTTATAACTTAATTTAGTCTTGTTTAGCGAATTAATTATATACATTTTCATGTGATTTTATATAAATGTGAATATATGTACTAACCAACATGATTAGTTCTTGTTTTGTAGGTTTAAATGAATTTGAGG
>JACEIK010006278.1:50757-64585 GCA_018107945.1 Datura stramonium | reverse complement strand
ACTTGAGAGCAGGGACCCTGAAAATGAGGGTCGAGGATGAAGAAGAACTCTTTCGAGTATACCAAGAAATGAACCCATCCACACACTACAGAAACCTTTGAGGAAAGATAGGGCTTATACTACTCTTCTTGATTGGTTAACTTCCATTAGTTTGCTGAAGTTGCAGAGTCGATTCTTGAGACTAGGAGGTCTTAACTTGGTTCTACTTTAATTTAATTGGGTTATATATAACATGCTCTAGTTGAACTTTCCATATAAATCTGTCATATATATAGCATGCTCTAGTTGAGCTTGCTATCTAAATCAGTCATTATAGCCTTAACTTGAGTTATCTTACTTCAATTGGATGATGTGTGAGTCCTTCTTGTGCATGAGATGTAATGGAGTTATTCGAGGACGAACAAAGCTTTAAGTGTGGGTAGTGATCTTGGGAATATTACATGCCCAAGTGCTACTTTATATCTTAGTTTTAGTCATGTTTGTTAATTAAATTAAGTATATTCTCATGTGTTTTGTATATATTTATGTTCATGAACTAACCAATGTGTTTAGCCATGTTTGTAGGTGAAATATGCTAAGGATGGGCTTAATATGATGATGCACGAGCAAGAAGGAAGCTCGGAAGGAGTTTTGAGGAAAATGCATGAAGTTGCCAAGAGAAGCAAGTTGTTGCACATGTAGTACGCTAGGCAACCTGCCATGCTAGGCAAGTAGCATGCCAATTTCCATGCCATGCCCATGCGTGCACGCACGAGAACAAGGCAAGACAGTAGTTGCACATGATGGCGCCATGCCACGCCAGGTGATGTGCGCGTCCAGGTCGTGTCATGCTTGTGCTGTTCCACTTCCTAGGTCATGCCACGCTCGGTAGCAATATTTCATGCCTTGGCTAGTGCTGAATTCTAGTAGCCCTTCGCATTGCCTCCCTGTCACGGAGGCTGAGCTGCGTGTTAGACAGCATTGTACGGAGGCAGCATATACACGACTAATTTTTATTTAGTATAAAAGGAACACCTGGTCTATTTTTATAGGATATCACAGATTATTTTGTAAAAACAGAGAGGAGCGAAGGAGAGCAAAGAAGACTCAACCTAGGGTTCTATTTTCTTCATTTTCACTCTTGTTTTTACATGAATTATAATTGTATTATGAATTCGTGTGCTAGCATGAGTGACTAAGACCCTTCTTTTAGGGTTGAGGCCACATGACATGAGCGTATTTGTTCAATTTCATCTTGGTTCAAGTTTTCAATGTTGTTACTTCTTGCCTTCTTGTTATTATTCATTTTAATGCTTTATTACCATTGAAATGCATTTGTTAATTGTAGGCAAACTCAAAAGAGAAAAACCTAGGATAGAACTAGGAATGCAAGAAATGAGTTCAAGCCTCTAGGGCTAATTCGCGGTTAGGATAGCAATATACCTAATTCGCCTCGCTTGGTTATAAAACGGGAAGATAGACACCTAGGTTGGAATCGTCACATCACCGCTCTTTTATGTAGTTGCAAAGCCAAGTTAGGTTAAATGGTTAGAGGTTCAAAAGTCCATAGCCAAAGGCATTAACCCCATAAACCACTCCACGTAGTTAATTGCATATGAATTAGGTTGTCACGTCTCCGCTTAATGATGTAGTTGTGAGGCTAATTCAATTATGTTTAGAGGCTCAAAAGACCATGAGCATTGCATTTATATTGTGAGACAACAAATGAAGACACATACTTGAACCAATGTGAATTCTAAATTTACATGATTGTTTGGCTTTAACTTTAGATGTTTCTCATTATTTTTTTCCAGTAAATTTGTGATCACCCAAAGATTTAGTAACAAACAAACCAAAATTTCTCGGTTACTACAGATCTTTTGAAATTGGAATTGTTACTTGAACTTGATAATTCACTGATAATCTAGTCCCTGTGGATTCGACATCCGGCTCTTAAAGAGTCATTATATTACTTGCACGTGGAGCACAATCAAGCACCATGATGAACTGAGTGGCGCAGCACGCCAGAAGATTTATGGACTTGGGAAAATTTTCTAACACTCTGGTGCAATGGCAGAAGCGGCACATCAGGTCCTATATTTGCAGAATTTGACTAACACCTTGGCGAGATGGATGGTGTGGCGTGCCAAAGACCAAACTTCAGAGGAAATTCAAGCCAAATTTGGTGAGATAGGTGGTGCGGTGCGCAAGGGCCTGTCCAGGGTGGATTTTCTATGTCTAAAATCTAAAAAACTTGAGGGAAAAAGAATCATTTGTTATGTAACTTATAATTACCTAGTTTAGGGCATTTGTTAGGAATCTTTCAGCAGAAGATCGAGTTGTATGTAATCTTTTTGGGGGGAGACACAAGAAGTTCATTTTCTTCTAGGTTTTTCTTCTTTACTTTAACTTTGTTAATACGAATGATGAATTCACGGGTTTTGCACTTGAACATGAGTGGCTAAACTCCTGTTCTGGGGTTTTGGCCATGTCTGATGGTTATAGTTTGATTGTTTGTTTATGTTAGACTTTAAATTCTTCTTTTTAGAATTGTTTATGCTTACTTGTTTTCATTGTTTATTCGCTAGACTGATCACCTTGTGAATATTATCTATTGTCTCTTGGTTGAACTCGAGAGAGGGAACTAAGAGAGTTAAAAGGAAGAATAAAATAGGTTTCAATTATCTTGTTTAATTAGTTCAACAGTTGATTTCATTATTGAGGATAGGGATATACCCTGCAATCCTATTTAGTTAAAACAAGTATCTTTAATCACCATCTCATGTTTCTCCTGCAACCACAGGGATATAGGTGTTGGGGGTCATGAGATAGTTCTTGCATATTCGGGAGAATAGTAAGAAATGGAACAGTAACTTGAAACTAGCACTCTTAGAAGAATGTTGTCTAGCGTATTTGAATCTTAGAACTCAATGTGAAACGAAAAATGCCAAGACCCTGGATTTCTCTCATCATTTGAATTACAAAATATTTTGCAAACTATTCTAGTTTCTTACTTTAAATCACATTTCAAGTTTAGCAGAATATTCCCAAAACCAATTCCCCATTTTACTTGTGTTTATTTGAATAGTTAAATAAAGGTTGAAATCTTAAGTAATTAATTTGTCAAGTCTCTGTGGATATGATATCAGGACTTCACTGTCCTATATTACTTGATGACCACGTCACTTGCATGCACTTGGCAATACCAAGTTTTTAACGCCATTTCCGGGGACTTGAATTGATTGATTATTTGTTGTTAGCATTTTTATTACACTATTCTGCACTTTATGTTTGTTGTTGGTTGTTGAAAGTTTCAGGTGGTGTTTGTTCAGTGTATGCCAGCTAGTAGAAGTCAGGGAAAACCCTTGGCTCACTTTGATCCGGAGATTAAAAGGACTTCTCGTCTGTTAGCGTGGAAGAAAATAATGAATAAGCATAAGGCAACAGCCAGGACAGGATCCCAGTGCTCAATTTTGCTCGGCCAAACTTGGAGAATGCTTCTAAAGAGATCATCAAGCTGGCCAACACTTGAAATTTTGCGTTGAAGGAGGGAACCGTGAGGTTGGTTCAAAACACTTTTCAATATCAAGGCAAGCCGCATGAGGATGCCCACAAGAATTTGATGACATTCGTGGAACTTGGTGAATATTTTCACTATGGAAATATTTCAGATGAGTATGTTAAGCTCACTATGTTTTCGTTCTCACTAATTGGTGAAGTGAAGGACTGGCTTCGGAATGAGCCAGCTAGGTCCATTACTACCTGGGAAGTTCTTTCCAGCAAGTTCATAATCAAGTTTTTCTCTTTGAGAAGAATAAAGGAGTTGAGAGGAAAGATGTCAGGATTTGTTCAGAAGGATGGTAAGACCCTAGCTCAGTCTTGAACTATAGCTCTCACAGAAGAGTCCAGTTCGCGGGTTCAAAATAAGATTGCAAAGAATCTAAAAGACCCCAGGAGATTCATTATTCCAGTCAGAATTGGAAAGAGAGAGGTCGGCTCAGCATTGTGTGATTTAGGTGCAAACATCAATCTCATGCATGTATAACATTGGGATTGGGAGAACCACAGCCCAGTACAATGACATTGCAGTTAGCTGATAGGTCGATCATATATTCTGAGGGTATTATTGAAGACGTGTTGCTGAAAGTGGGACCATTCATCTTGCCGGTGGACTTCATCATCCTTGACTAAAAGACGAACGAAGCAGTTCCCATCATTTTGGGAAGAGGATTCTTGGCCACCACTGATGCAGATATAAGGGTGAAGTTGGGCAAGATGTCAATGACTATGGATAGCCACGAGGTGGTTTTTTTATGTGTTTAGTGCCACAAGGTTTCCACCCCACCATGAGGAGTTTAAGATGAGCACAATGATGGTGCCATGAAATTCTAAGCATGTTGTTGAGCAACATGTGTTGTGAGTTGAATCAGCGGGGAATTAGATCACTAATCATCTCACTCAATTGGAGGAGTGAGAAGTCTTGCATTGTGCTGCGATGTTAAATCAGGTGCTGTATGGGAGGCAACCCTTGAATGTCATGCCACGACTATAACTAAGGCATTTGGTGGAAGGAAGCCCATCTTTCTAACACATTTTTGTTTTGTATAGAGGAATAGGGAATTAGAGATGAAAACATAGAGAAAGGAAGCTGGAAAAGTTCTAAGTCTGGGGGCGAGATACCTGGTGTACTGCGCCAGGTTTTGAACTTCAGAAGAAAAAAATTTTAGGTTGGCATATTAACTGGCGTGTCGCACCAGACCCAATTCACCAAGAATTTTTTTAAGAGTATGGTGCAATGGGTGGCGCACTGAGCCAGGTGTAATTTGGGTGAAAATTTGTTTGGTCCATGGGTCAAATTTGACCCAAGAACACTAAAATTAATAAAAACTCATAAAACATACCTTTATTTTAAATTTTCATGCATCTTCTCTCTCTTAAAAGCCAAATAAAAAAATAAAAAAAATTTCTCTCTCTTGGCCGTAACTTTCGCTGCGCTTTTTCCCCCATTGTTGTCCTCCAAAGAGCTTGGTGAAACAAAATTCTTCAACTCAAGTAAGTAAAGTTCTTCTCTCTTTTGGTAAATAATATTGTAAGCATGCTCCCCATTACCCTTTCTTCCCCAAGTTGAAAACACTCAAAATCACTATTGTTGGATAAGAATCTTGAACTTCATAATATGGGTTTTCATGACTTAAATCCCATGTGTTCTTTCATAATAATGTTATATACTTGATTGGGTTGCTTATCTTGGTTGAATTTTAGTGATTCTAAGTTGTGGGTGTGAAAAGGGTGATGAATGGGTTGTAGAGAAATTTCATGAAAATTAGTGAATTTGGAGTGTTTTTGTTGGGGGAAAAAATTGCTTGAATATTGTGATTCCTGAATTGTGAAAATGTGGGTTGTTGAAAAATTCATGTTAATTCATTGTGAAAAGTTGGTGAAATTCGTGATTAGCTATTAGTTAAATCTATTTTGAATACTTCCACAATTGAGTTGTTTTGAATGGCAAATTAATAATGGAGAAGGAAAGTAAGTGGCTAAATTGAAACACTTTTGGAAAAAATAAAGAAGAGAGGTGTGAGGGAAAATCATGAGCATGGTTTGTAGTGTAAAATTGGTGACTAATTTAGGTTGATGAGATTTGGCATGATAATGGGGGAAGTCAAAGTACCTATTTGACAAATTCTCACGATTATGCTAGCGGATTAAGTGAGGTGTCATTTTGCACCTCTTATACCTAATTAGCTAGCCTTGTTATTCAAGAACTAATTCTGTAAGGTTATTGTTGTTGTTGGCAGGTACTATGGCATCTGGAGCAGATAAAGGAAAGGAAGTATCAGTTGCTAGAAAGGGGTTCAAAAGGCTCATGGAGGGAGTTTCATTGAGCTCATCAACCCAAAAGGCACCCCCTGCTAGAAGTTTTGGAGCCAAGGCCGTAGAGGAGCATGGGATCAAGTGTTTTAATACCCAAAAAGAGGCCAAGTATGCCTTAGAGAATTGGATTGATAAGGGTCGTTTGGCACTTGAATTCCGCACCATTTGGGACACCATTCGATTAGGGCTTGGGTATGTTTTGTTGATCTAGAGGAGTACAACCTAACTTTAGTGAGGGAATTTTATGCGAATTGGAACACCTCGTATGGAGAGAGAACAAAGATCAAGGTACAGGGACAAGTGGTCTATTTCCCTATCAGATTTTTCAATGCATTCCTTTTCACGCCAGTGGTGGACCCAGAGATGTACTTCATGATTCTTGAGAAGCCCCCATACCTTGACATTCTCCATACTTTGTATGGAGAGAATTTATCTGCTCGAAAGGCAAGAGGTGAAAATGACACTTATTTGACACTCTCATTCTCCTACTTGACTAAGGAGGCCAAAGTTTGGGTCAAGTTGGTCTATGAGGTACTTCTCCCAAGGAAACACACCACGGAGATCACTTGTGGTATTGGTGTATATGCTGATGAAGGGGCTGCCAATTAATTTTGGTGCAGTGCTGAGGGACAACATGAGGCGATCTAAAGATAACTACTAATGGAAGTCCTATTATGGCATCTTGTTGACTCAGTTCTTAGGGGAGGTTGGCATTGAGGAAGCAGAGGCAGAACTTCATATACCCCTAGAATGGCACTTGGCAAGTAAAATAATTGATATCACAAAAGTCAAGGATCCAACCAACTCATCAACACCATTCCTCACTCCAGCTGAGAGCAATGCTTGGGATGATAGTTGGAGAGGTCTCATGTTTGGTATGTTTGAGTTGTAGCTAAAGATTGGAGGTAGACCCATGACTGCTGAGGAGATGGCAGCACTAGAGGAGTGATACCCACTCACAGAGAGTGCAATGATGATTTGAAAAGTGGGGTCGATGTTTGGGGAGCCATTGGATGACGATGAGCCTATAGTGCTGACTGATGCCGTTGTTGTTGATGATAATAAGGAAGATGAGGACACCACGTGAGCTATGTAGGTTGATGATGTAGAAGGAGAGGATGGTGATGATGATCAGGAGTATAATCCTAATGTTGATGACTTTGCTTAGAGGCCTAGAAAGTTTTTTTTCTCTCCCTAATTGATATGATATATTTGTGCACTAGGGACAGTGCACTGTTTAAGTGTGGGATGGAGGAAATAGATTTTCTATTTATTTTATCTTTTCTAAAATTATAGTGGGTTGTAGTAATAGTTTTAAAACTTCTACGTTAGTAGTTTAATATGTAATAGTTAGTATGTGGATGGCTATTGAAAACTGATGCTTTGTTATGTGCTTGTTCATCTCTAAGGTTTTTGTTTTATTAATTGAGAGTCAAATTTTATTTATGTTCGTCGAAGAGGTAGTTACTCTTTCCGATAATGGATGATGACGATTGTGTTAAGGAAAAATTAGTCATAATTTTTTTATTTTTTAGGATAAAGTCAAAGAAACCACCACTTGTGTGCTCTTGATACTCCACTTAGAAGCTAAGCTAGAAGCAATGAAGTGGTCATCATGGAAGCATGAGAAATGAGAATTCCATGAGAGACACATAAGTTCTTTAACTTGACTCGAAAGAAAAAAAAATTGTAGGGCGTAATAATGAAAAAATTCATTCAATTTGATTGTGTGGATATGTGGCCATAAGAAACTGACTCTGATCAAGATACCATGAGGGGTGAGCTTGAATTGTTGTGTTTTGTACATAGTGTAACATCTAGAACTTGCCTGAGTATGTATAGGATAGTTAGTTGCCAAAGAAGTAAGATGTGATTTAGACATTTCTTTGAAAAACCCATTTTGTCCATTGTTGTTGTACCTTTCTTAACATTATCCCTAGTTAACCCCGTTGAGCCATAAGCCTTAATTTTCTGCCTAGCCACAAAGAAGCCTATTCTGTTTGTTGTGTGACCTCTAGAATTTTTTATCCAAAAATAGTTTGAGGCACTTTGAGATTTAAGAATAAAGGTTACATCGAAGTAGAAAAAGTTAAGGGAAAGGAAAAAAAGAAAAAATAATGGATGGAAAGATGAAAAAATAGGAATGAGGGGTGCCCTCACAAATAACATGTCTACTTGCTGCTAGAACATAAATGAAAGACTTCTAATAGGTGATAATTCTTGTTGAACTAGTAAGCAAAAACTAGCAGTCAAGTAGTATAAAGAGGGGCATGAGAATAGAAAAGGGAATTAGTGAAATAAAGGATTACCGGTGAGAAGAAAAAGAGGTGGACAAAAAAGATGAGGTGAAAATGTCTTAAAGTGCTTAGGATTGGTAGCCACTATGAAATGAATATCATTTCTACCCATCCCTTAGCCGACATTACAACTAGGAAAAGACCTTATGATCTTACTCTTTCTGAAGTGATTAAGTAATTTGATTGATCACGAGAGGCAAGCCTATGGTATGTTGCATGTGTATGAAACATCATTTGTGAGAGTGAGTGTGCCTTGATTACTATGTTCCAAGCTTTGATTGATAATATGAGGGAAGGAAAATCACTAAATAAGTGAGGGCATAAGTTGATCAGAATCGATGTGTTATATGCTACATTTTTCATTCAATCATGTTGACCCTGTTTCGAAAAATATGAGTCAGTTATAGAAAGTATGTAGTTTCGAATGTGAAGAGATTATTTGTGTATGTGCTATGGATTGATTATGAATTGATGAACAACTTAGTTTTGTGCTCTATTCTAATTGCTTGAGTGAGAGTTGAAAGAGGTTACAAGTTGGGTGAAAAAAGTGTCTCTTGCATATAAGTAAGGATTATTCGAGGAGGAATAATGGTTTAAGTGTGGGATGGTGATGTTGGCCATATTCTTATGCCCATTTCCCATATTTTTACCCATCTTTTACCTTATTTGGAGATGTGTATCCTTATGAAATGCATGATTTCATGAATATATGTGTTAAATGACCTAAAAAATGTTTTTAGAGTTAAAATTCTTCTTTTAAGGATTTTTATGCTTACTTGTTTTTGCCATGGCTTATGGTTATAGTTTGATTGTTCATTTATGTTTGACTTTAAATTCTTATTTTAGGGATTGCTTATGCTTACTTGTTTTCATTGTTTATTCATTAGACTGATCACCTTGCGAAGATTATCTGTTGGCTCTTGGTTGAACTCGGGAGGGGGAACTAAGAGGGTTAAAAGGAAGTATAAAATAGATTTCAATTATCTTGTTCAATTAGTTCAAGAGTTTATTTTGTTTTTGAGGATAGGGATATACCCTACAACCCTAACTAGTTGAAACAAGTATCATCAACCGCCGTCTCATGTTTCTTCTGCAACCATAGGGATATAGGTGTTAGGATTCATAAGATAGTTCTCGCATATTCGGTAGAATAGTAAGAAGTGGAAGAATATTGTCTAGCGTATTCGAATCTTAGAACTCAACCCAAAAGCAAAAGTGCCAAGATCCTAGATTTCGCTCATCATTTGAATTACAAAATATTTTGCAAACGATTCCAATTTCTTAGTTTAAATCACATTTTAAGTTTACTAGAATAATCCCAAAACAGATTTCCCATTTTACTTGTGTTTGAATAATGAAATAAAGGTTCAAAACTAAAGCAATTAATATGTCAAGTCTCTGCGGGAACAATATCGGGACTGCACCGTCCTATATTACTTGATGACCGCGTGAGATTGCTGCACTTGGCGACATCACAATTTAGTGTGGTATTAAAGAAGACTACTAATTCATACCCATGATGACATCAAAATCTATCCTCTTCAACTCGATAAAATTGGCCCCAGTATCCCTTCAACATACTTTGACCACACAATTCCTACAAACACCATCCATACTACTGACTCGCCAATTAGAGCAGAAACTCGGAAAGGCTAATCAAGTCGTTTAGGTTCTATCCCAAACCTTTAGGAAATGTATAGGGACATACACAATAGAGTGGATCCTAGATCCATAAAAGCATAAACATCAATGGAAAAGATAGTGAGTGTCATGACCAAAGCTACAACCCCGGATCGAGACACGGGACCTAGAACCACGAATGACTCCAAGCTAACCCATGGTACATACATAGAATGAAATACGGACATAAATAGGCGGAAATTAAAGAATAAATACAACATAAGTGGAAGTCTGCATTTCATAAGGACAAAAGTTTAAACACAACACAATAATGTTGAACTGTCTGTACATGGTAGTCTGAAAAGCCTCTACTACTACGACGAGTTGATGGAACAACACCCCCAACTAGCTCACTAAGTGTGAAACTTAAAGTCATGATGAAAACATAAAACTGATAACGTCCCCAGAGGATGAGGGCTCACCCAAGCGGGAATAGAACTGAACTGATCGGGAGCGAGCTATCAGTGAGATTGAGTTAGATCACCCGAACCTATGTATGAGACGATATAACATAGAGTATACAATAAGTACTTTAAATGTACTGAGTATTAAGGTAAGTAAAAAATTCTAATAAAATGATATTCCAAAATTGTGAGTATAAGTCAAGAAAGTTCATGAGAATAAGAACTGCATGCTAAAAGTCATAAATCCGACATATACATATTCATAAGCTATTCATTGTAATATCCCAAAGTTTAGAAATATAAATTGTACACATGTAAATGGTTATGAGCGCATGATGATCCTATGTCTTGCCCACGTGGAGGAGAGCTATCCTAAGCCTTGCTAGGGCAAATGACAAATGAGGTGTGATATCAGGGTGTGCCCTCGGACGAGGGAAGCAATCTCTTGAGAGGTCCCAATAATAATACATCCTACATTCGCACGTAGTGCAGAGATGGGCGTCCTCAGAATCCATGGCCTACTTGGTGCTAGACACTACTCTCAAGACATGCATATTGCTCATATAATCATATTCTCAAAACGCAGCTTGAATCCGAATAACTGAGGAGTCTTGACTCCAAATATCTCTTTAAAACTGATCTTGTAAGCCTTGACTAAAATCATGATAAGCATACTTAACTTTGCGTGGGCTTGCCTAAGTCTTGTAATCATACATACTTGAAGTAGACTTCATAGTTCAAAATCATGGAATCATACGTTAAGAATTCATAAACATTCATGTATGCTAGGTAACTCATCATGCTTGAAATCATAGACTCATAAGATTGAATTTCATAAACCATACATAATAGGGCATATTTATCATAAACTTAAAATCATGAATTTATAATAAAATTGAAGGTAAAATATTCCCCAGTTAGTCTTAAATCATATATTGAAACATGAGCGGATTGTATCCATAGACATAACATAGATAATTGCATGGATTGGGGTTGAACCCCTAGAATTCAATACACTTAATAGGAGACTTAATTTCATGAATTAGAGAAGAAATTGGGCATGAGGGTGGAAGAAATCCCCCATTCATGACCCTACATACCTGGGTAACTTGATTTCTAAGCTTGCCTTGAACAGCCTAGAAGATTGCGGAAGAAATTGATAAGGAACCCTAGCTTGATCATGGAAGAGGATATTCAAATTAAATAAATGTATGAGAGCATAATGACTTAGGTTAGGTTATAACCTATTAAAACACTCTTTAGGAAGCTTAAAATGATGTAGTTTGGAGTTAGGAACTTAGGAATTAGAAAACACCCTTAATGAACCGACAGGAAATTGTACACTGCCAGACCCAACGAGGGATAGCATGACCCATTGGGAGAATTGACGGGTCGTACCTTTACCCATTGCCACTGAAAGATTCTCCTCCATTCTTTGATATTTTTCACTCAACTAGTCTTCAAGGGATTTGATGACTCGTTTTCCCAATCTGTGAAGTACATTGGAATTCAACAGCTTCACACAACATTTCACGATCCGAACGGAGGCCCGGATCGTAGACATAGAACAAGGGAGTCCAAGTCGACCCATAGTATGAGCACACAACTAACTCATTCAAAACTGAAGAAAACACAAATATACTCTAAGAGGAAGTCTAAAGCAACATCACATAAGAATAAACATCCGAAACTGAATACATGTCTAAGTCTGAAAAGCCTCTAATTTGGACGAGCTGATGGGACAAGACCCCAACTAGCTCTACAATACTGAAACGGAAGTACATAGAAGAAACTAAAAGTCTAGTCCTCGAAGGATGAGGAATCACCAACTCTGAATAGGTGCTAACTTGAATAAGCTAACTAAGATCGGGCTGAAGCTACGAGCCGGATCCTGTATCATGAAACGATACAGCATAGAAAGTATGCCGTCAGTACGTGGAATGTACTGAGTATGCAAGGTAAGTAAAACCCCGAAAGTAATATAAATCTCTTAAAGCAAGTCATACATATATCATAAGCTTTTAAAGATAAGAAGAATACCACATGCATTCGTTATGAACTCATACTCATATTATACATGATCATGCATGGCTTTTGGAACATCCTGACTGACTTGAATGACTCAAGCTGAAACACAACAGTTATATCAAAAGATGAAAAATGAGTTAAACCTTACTTTTAAAACATGCATGCATAAGGTAACCATCATTAGTAATGAAAATGCAATTCTGGAAGATATAGACAGTGGGAGACTCGTCACTTAATCGACATACCACGATAGAGCTTACGTGGTCCCAACTATCACACTCAAGTGGGAAGAGCCGTCCATAACCTTGCCAGGGTGATGGACACCACCAAGATATCGATATCAAGTTGAAGGGCCAATCGTGCCGGGGATAGCTCACAAGGGAGGTCCCAAAAATATAATAGAATCAACCTACGTTGGTGTGTAGTTCTGGGGCATAGGGTAATAGACCCTTAACCCGCTCGGTGCTAGACTCTTCTCTCAAAACATGCAGTGCTCTATATCATATATAATGAAGCTCAACATCGTCAATTGACGGAGCTCAATATGGAATCATGCATAACTCAACATCGTATGAAACGAAGATCAACATTGTCTATTGACAAAGCTCATAATGACATCATGCATAGACACAACATCATATGTAATGAAGCTTAACATTGTCTATCGACAAGCTTATAGTGACACACATCCCAATTATGATTTCATGCATATAGGTGGCTTTACTTCGAAACATACCACAAGCTAGAATTTATAATAAGAGTTGAGGAAAATTTCACTTCAAACCATGTGGTAAGCTTATGTCGGAGAAAATCATTACTTTAAAACATCATGTGGGCATCACCAAAAACTCTATCATATTTGGATTCATTCAATTCATTTTGAAAGCATCAATACAATCATGGGTAGGGTTAGAAACCTTCTTTCGTTATTTATTTCATCATCATCACACAACGTATCACAAATCATCTCTTTTATGAACTATTCATCCATGGGCGTTTTAGATTTATTTTTTTAGAAAAACATTTTTTATAAGAGAAAACATGTTAGAGTCCGCCCAAGCATTGTAAATCATCTATATCAACTCAATCTAATCATACCCATGAATAGAGATATAAGAATCATGCAATTGATCAAAACCCCATACTTGACTATTTATAATTTAACACAATTTGATAGGAATTGCGCATGGGTGTAGAAGGGAGAAAACCATTAAAACCCTACTGTTACACCCCGTAAATTCTCGACTTGTAGATGGCCTATTCGCATGTTGGTTAAGAGTTTTTGAATGCCATCCATGCTAGGAAAAGGCCCGGGGAAAGACCGGATAAGATATTCGTCGAACCATCGCGGAGGAGCCGGGGCAGAGCCCCTCCGTGATGGCAACGTGCCACGGAGGGAGGGCCTCCGCGATGGCAGCGTGTCACGGAGGCCCTGTCCAGGCCCAAGTGTATAAGCCCTCACTTCGGTTTTTAAAGTTAATTTCATATAATTTCCTGTAAGAACAGAGGGTAAAAACCAGAGAGAAGGAGGAACGAAAATTAATTAACAATATTCGTCCGATTACG
>JACEIK010006277.1:62058-72944 GCA_018107945.1 Datura stramonium | reverse complement strand
AGTGTATGGATACTTTAACTTTTTTCGGTTCTCTGTATTAGTTTTAGCAATATTCTGCAAATAAATGAGTTAGTTCTATTTCTCTGTATTAGTTTTGAACATATTGAATTATTATCTTACCCGAGCTTCGTCAGACTTTCAATATTCAGGAAGATCCTTAAATACATTTTCTAGAATATTTTGAGGCCTTTTTGCTATTCGGATTTCGTCATTAGCATATGCATAGAAGTGATTCTCCTTCAACTAATTTTTATACCTTCTCCAAGCTCCTTAAATTGTTCTCAAAGCATTATCTTTTCCAACTTCAGGAATGTCATTGTACTACGGACCGAGTTCTTACGTTCCCATTCATGAGTCTACTTAATAAATTTTGTGTAAATACAGACCAAAATTTTTCTCTTTCCCATCAATTAAATCCATCATTGCGTAGCTCATTTCTCCATAAACAAGAACACAAGTGAAAATTTCAAGAAAAAAGTGAGAAGTTCTCTATTTTTAAAAAAAGTTATTCTGTTTATTATTCTGAGAAAATATCTTGGTTCCGGCATTCAAATGGAAAGTTAACGCGCAAAGAACCAAAAAAAAAGCTTCTTCTACAGATTCTGACTAACAGTTGCTTTCATTTAAAATTACACCCTTTTGACCCTTATAACATCCCTATTATTTCAAACTTTGTGATCTCCAATTTTTTAATCCCATTTTCCAGAACGCCACATTGCTTTTTGTAGACACCATTCTTGGAGATTTGACTCTTTTTTATCACTTTCTTCACACCTATATATATATACACACATATGCATCCTCGTATTGTTGTTGGAAGAGTGCACATCTTTCTTTTTTTTTTTTGCTTTTTTCTTTTTTTCACTTTAAGCTTGTGCTAAATTGTTGCTGCTACCTCCTTTCTTATGTATCTTCAAAAAGCTTAAGTTTTTGAATTAAAGTTTTGAGATTTAGATTTTCTTTTTATTATGTGTCTGCAATAGCTTAGTTTTTTTGGGTTGAGGGTGTTGCAGAGACTTCGAAACAGTTTAAAAAATTATGAAGTTTAGATTCTTGATGCTCTTTTCTACTTCTTATGTGACTAGCTTAAGTTTTTGTGAGGTTTTGAATTAAAGTTTTGAGCTTTAGATTTCTAAGGACTAAAATTTAGGGGAAAACACAAGAACAAAACTAAATAATTTGAAGGAATGTAAAGAAATCATAAAATCCATACCCCAAAACTATCCAACGATGGATTTCTCCCTTAGCTACTGATCGATTTCTTCCTCAGCTATTGCTGTCGATTTCCTTAGGATAAAATCTCCATCCATACTCAATATCAACCAGATAGGTTTTACAGTTTAAAGAAGCAGTTCATCCGGGAAGAAAATGTAAAATATATGCAAAACAAATATGAAAAAATAGAGAAGATACCTAGAATTAGGGCTCTGTGAAGTCGACCAGTGTATTGGTCAACGATTTATGGAGCCGTAGCAGCGATTATTGGATTTCTACCCAGCGAGTTTTAGGGCTCTTTGAAGCCAAGGAGCAGTGACAATCGCTTCATAAACCCCGCGAAGATTGACAACAACAAGTGACGATTTGACCTTGACAAAAGCAGATTGTTGATGATTTCAGTGAGACCGCAAAAATCCACTGTGAAGCCAAAAAGTGTATTAATATCAGGTAATGACCGTGGTTTTAGAAAAGAAAAAATATAAAGAGGGTATATGTGTAATATGTAAATGGTGGGTTCAGTGAAAATAAATCGAAAAATTTTTACTTCACTCTTTCATTCATGTATATAGTCTCCAGCCTCTAATTTTAGATGGTCCTATAATTTATTAAAAAAAATTGCCCCACAATACTCATAAAGTATATATTGGCTTATATAGTATATAGCATATAACCATGACGTATTACTACCTAAGAGTGTCAATTTCATCAAATTCACATCGACTTTTCCATCGAGATTTACTTGACCTCACGCATATTCTTAATGGACCAAACAATAGGAAAGAGAACCGCGCAACAACAAATTACATCAACGAGCAACTTGTTTCCATATCACAATCATCAAAACTTTTTTGGCACAAGGGATATATGTTTCATCCTACCAACGATGTGCCAAACTCCAGCTACTAAACATATTACAAAACAATTGGGAATTCCACATATGATTTTACTTAACTTCATATTTTTATTCATTCTGCAGACCATATTATAAGTTGCAAATCTTTTTCAAAAAACAACAACGAGAATGGCCGTTTGAACCCAAAGGTCATAAGTCCTCAAGATATATAGGTTGGAAACAAAGGATACATGTTACAAAGTATTAACGAGAAATTAACATACCACTATAATGTCTCATGGTTGGTTGGAAATTGAAATAGCGTGCAGGTATACCAAGTTGATTTTGTAGTAGTTTGCGTGGGAAGGTTTAGCCAGGTTCCAAACATACCTAAATTTCATGAACTAAGGCCCCAAAGCTTTTGAGGGCCAAGTAATCCATTCGATGGACTACTCTAATATGGATTCTAAAAATGCAGCCAACTTTGTCAAGGAAAACATATTGGCATTTGTTATTGATTCATTATGTGGACCTTTGCCATGGGCTTTCTGCGGTTAATGGTAGTACTATGCGGCTAGCTAGTTTGATCTTCCTTTATATCCTTATCTTTTGTTTGTTTATAAACTGAGATTGATTCTTGAAGCTATTGTTGTTAATTTGCACTAATCTAATTAATGTGCAGTGTTGAACGTCCTTGCACGGTAGTAATCAAGACCCCGCATTGGAACTTTCCAATTTTCCATAGGGATTATTCTCTTTAGGTTATCTCTACTAAAGTCAATTCTACGAACTTATGGTGCATAAACTTGTTGAAAGCCTTCCATTGAATCCTCTCTTACTACTACTCTTTCACCATTGGTAAATGCCCATATGTTAAAGTTACATCTCTATTTTCTACTTTTCCTTCTGTAAACAAAACTAACATAGAACTACTAATTTGTGGTGGGCCTTCTCAAAATATGTAGAAAGTTAGATAAAGCACAAAAACAAGCATGCAAAACATGGAATGGTGCCAGAGGAGCAGCTTCTTAAATGAATTGAGTTCAGGTTAAGCTAGTATAGTGCCGAAGGGATTCTACAACAGAGTTGAGGAAGGAAGTATCAAGCTCATCAAGAATGCAGTGAATTTTGGTGAATAAATTCGCATGGAGCCCTAAACTCTTACTTCTCTTAGCGTGAACAATTGAATCTTGCACCCTTCGGAAAGCGAAAATTGTATTCTTTTTATTTTTATCCGGAAGATAAGTTTCGAGAATGGTTTATTAAATGCTTAAGAAAACCGGGAAACCTAGAAATCCTGAAAAAGCACAACAATTGAAGGTCAAATAAAAAATACTAACCTTAAAAGTTAGAACTTGTTGTTTCTTGACTAAAATCTCAAGATTGAAGAAGAAACCTCTAGAAATTGAAGGAAACCCAAGATTCTTCCAAATTTCACGAATTTTGATAAACCTAGAAAAAGCCCCAACTATATTTTAGAAACCCGAAATGGCGTCAGAGGGAGATCTTCGATTAGAGGCATAGTGATGAGATATATTCAATTACGAGAGGCCTTGTGATATCATATTTTCATCTGAAAAGCAGTGAGAGATTGTTTTCATCGAGAGGTGCGGTAGTATTAAATCTGAGAAACGAGCGTGAAAAAGTGGAAATTATTCATCAGCGAGAGCGCAATGGAAAATATTCATCTAATTTAGTGAATGAGAATTGTTCTTTTTATTGCATGGCTTTTATACAGTAGGGAGATTGTGGAGGGATTTAACCGTTGCATTAGATAATTTGTTATAATAAAGTGACTAGATAACTCCATAGAATGGTTGAAAACCGTTGCAATATATCATCTATTACGACGGTTATATAACGATAACAACGGTTATGCCGTTAAATTATATCATACCACCAAACCTTTTTAAACTAGCAGTTGCTGTCGTTGCAATAGAGGTCTATTGCAACGGTTTTTAAACCGTTGGCAAAATATCCGTTGCCATAGGCCCGAATTTCCCGATAGTGATACATAAAACTACAACTCATGACATATAGGGATTTAGGTATGGCGTCAAACTATTAGCGATGGCCAGGATATCATTAATACTGTTCTGAGAGACAACCGAACGAATGCAATACAAACCATATACCCTCGCAGTAAATGAAGTCCCTAACACACACTCTCTCTCTCACACATACACACACGCACACATATATATGAAACTTGGGACTAACAAGTAAGACTCTCACTCTCAAAAGAAGCGTTCCAGTCTTTGCGTAGTTGATACCATGAGTTTGCCCTTATTTTCCTACTTTGGTTTGCTGACAGTCATCTAGGATCACTATAGGACTTTCATTGGCTTGTAATGTAGGCTTTAGATCGGGTATCGTAGATATGGGAATAGTGACTAACCCTCCTTGACACTACACACTTTTGCTTTACTTTTCACTTTTTACCCTTTTTTTTTTCCTTTGCTTTTTTTTTCCCTTTTCTTGATTCAACTATTATTTATGGATGTGGTGAATTTTCTTTTCTTTTTCAATTTTTTACTTTCTTTTTTCACCACCCAACCTTTCATTAACTAGTTTTCTATTTTTTTCTCCCAACCCTCATCTATGCACCCTACAATAGCCACCCTCAACTTAGGCATTTTATTTGAGTTGAGGAGTTCACAATGTTCAAAGAAGTACCGGGGCCAACAGGTTCATTATAAATAAAATAAAGGAGTGAATGGGTTAATCAACAAAAAGGTCAGCTATAGGCTCAAACATGTGATCAAAGGATTTCATTTTATTTGGTAGGGCAATATAAGATAAAAGTGGGCTAATATCAAAAACGACTTTATGATCCTTTCCTAACCAAGCTTTGTCCTACAACCTACATAAAGACCAACCGACCAAGTTTTAGATCCTCTACCAGTATTGAACTAACTAAGAATCCCTCCTTTGCCCTCATGGTACAAACACGCATTTATTCTACCTATACGGTTTTATGGACACTAAACTATAATTAAACATGCTAATCTTATCAAATTCCATTAAAAGATCCCTGATAGTCATGCTTTGTAGTCAACATACATAACTAAACACAAAAATTTTAAAAAGGACCATTTCTTCAACAATTTTCAAAACATCAAACACATGTGCATTTATTAGGCACATAAATACTTCTAAACTCTTCTAGTTAAACAAAACACAAAACACCAAACCTGTAGGTTGATCTTGGGCGAAATTATATGCCCAGTGATACTCAAATGCTTCATTTCAACGTGTTTATCTATCGTTATTTGTACTTTCTCATGTAATTTGTAGTTAAAATGTGAATTTATACTAACCAACATGATTAGCGTTGTTTTACTTGGGAAAAATATATTTTTAGGAAGCTAAGGTGCATGTTAGGAGAAATCGAGAATGAACTCGGAAGAGAGCATTGGAAAAAGCTAAGGAGATGCGGCAAATAAAGGGGCTCCGCAATGGGTAGTGTCATCTTGCCATCGAGGCATTACACGCACGGATGATTAAAGTTAGCCAAAATTCCGAGAGAAGGTCCGCGTTGCCTGCAGCGCGTTGGACATGATTACCTGGAGCATGAAATTCCGGTGAAGGTGCGCGTTGGAGTCGTGGCACGTTGGCCAAGCCCCGCGTTGCACGCCGTGGCACGTTGGTCATAAATACGGAGGGTCGGATTCCGAGTAGGGTTCACGTACGCGTCGTGTCACGGAGCGGTAGTGCTCGCGATGCACTCCGTGACACGTTGCTTATTATTAGGGAAAAATTTCCACCGATATAAATAGAACACTTAGGTTCATTTTAGAGTATTCGACTTGGATTGAGCAAGAACGTAGGTTACGGGCCAGTTGAGGACGAAAATCTTAGGGTTCTTCTCTATCTCTTTCTCCTTTATTTCAATTGTTTGTATGATTTACACTCATTTGATGATGTTTAAATCCACAAATGAGTAGCTAAGTCACCTCTTGCTGAGGTTAAGAACATTTGTAGTGATATGATATTGATCATTTTGGTTTTCATCTTTTCTTCCCTTGGTTGTTCTATTAATTCTTGTTCTTCTTTGCATTAATGTGTGGCCAATGTTAATGTATATCCTAAAAAATTCGGTTTCACTTCGAAGAGAAAGAAATTGGAAAGTTGTGAAATGATAGATATGATCTTTTCTTGGTTTGGGAAAGTGAGTTGGTTTGCCTTCAGGATAGAAATATACTGAAAGTCGTATTAGTCAACTACGGAATCGGTTTTATCGGCTAGAACATGAATTTCTTTTGCTCGAAATGTGGGAATTTGGAAGGTTCATGATTCTTAAGTTGGGTTAAATACTAATCCATAGGCAATAATTCTTGACTAGCAGCTTGAAGGAAAGATTATCAAATTGTATCGATTAATTCATTCCCTACATGTTCGTTCTAGCCTCGGCATGCTCATAACTATAGTTAGGACTCAAATTGTATATTCATTTTCGATTTAGTATAAATTAGGAAACAAAATCCCAAAATCTTCTTTTTGTTATGCTGCATTTTTAGAGTTAAGTTCGTGACACTTGATTCGATTGTTACCTTGGTCGATCCGTAGGATCGATACTTTACTTGAGCTGTTTTACTACTTGTTCGACAACGTGCACTTGCGTGTAGTCATCTAGACCGACGAACAAGTTTTTAGGCGCCATTGCTTGGGGAGCGGCAATTGGTAAAATTTTCTTAAGTGTTAGTTTACTATTTCTATATTAGTCTTGACAACTTGGTCTTAGCACATCTTTACGGATATTAAATTCTATTGAACACTAGTAAGAGACAAGAGGCCCAGGTGGATCCATCCTTAAGAGCCGGAAAGACAATTCCATCGTCAAAGGAGAGAAGCTCTAGAGAGAAAGGCTGCGGTTGCTCGGACAAGCAATCCTAGAGCAACCACGGAATCCACCAGCATGCGGGCGTGTTGTTAGTGCCAGAAATGGCGAAGCTAGAGGTTCGCTAGTGGCAATCCACATGCTAACAACATTACATCTAGCATTCGCAAACACTGAGCCGGGATGGAGGTTCCGAGCTTAAACGGGAATATGGTGCAATTGCGCACACCGGCGAAGTTCACGGGTCTCCTCAGAGGGATCCCATGACAATATCTCCAAAAGTTTTTGGAGATAAGTGACACCCATCGGCCAGTGTCATCGAGTTATGTCGAGGCTTAGATTGTTCCCATTTTTCACTTTTGGGAGAAGCAAAAATTGGTTGAAAGCTGAGCCACCAAATTCCATCACCACTTGGGATGATCTTGCATGGAAATTCTTGATACGGTTCTTTCCATACGGTAAGCAATGAAGACTTAGAAGTCAAATTCTAAGTTTAAACAAAGAGAGGGGAGAACCTGTATCAAGCCTGGGAGAGGTTCAAATCAAAGTTAAGGGATTGTCCTCTGTCATCTGCCAATCCAATGATGTCTTTGGTGCATACTTTCATAGAGGTTGGAACCCCACACAAAAATCTTAATGGGCAGCTGACTATGGAGATGACATTAGAAAAGACTTATGAGGAGGCTGTATACTTTGTTAAATCGTATTTCGCGGGAAACCGGAGTGGAATGCAGGACTCTTCAAGAGGAGGGAACAAGGAAAGCAGTGGAGTCTTAGAAGTGGATGGTTTCTGACTATCATTTGCCTGAGATAAATACGTACAAAAATGTTGGCTCAACACCCGTTTCGGCAATATGAGCTTGAATCGGAGTCTCAAGCCCCGGTGAATGTAGTGCGAGATTTGGTGTGAAGTGTGCGGCGGTAATGAACACTCGGTGAAGTGTTATGGAGCGAATCCTGATTCGATGAACTTTGTTGGTAATGTACGAAATAATCACCAACGGTATGGCAACAACTACAACTCTAGGAGGAGTCACCAGAATTTCTCTTGGGCGTGCTGACCATCAAGGGAAGGATTCAGTGCGGGGCGCGAGAGAAATCAAGGAGGGCGGCAGAGCTATCGAGTCATTTGTGCAACAACAATGCACCTCCTCCACCACCATCACCCGACGTGAGGAAATGTTCAAGACAATGATAGCTAACCAAAAGCTCAATTGCGGGGGCGACTATGTGAAATTGGCGTAGATGTAAAAATAATTAGTTAGCTACTAAGAAGTATTTGGAGTATCAGTTTTGGGCAACTAGTGGAGCCCAAAACACCCGAGGCGAGAGAATTCCAGTGACAACGGCCCCAACCCCAGCAAGTGAATGCGGTGACCACAAGGAGTGGTTTACAACTTAAGGAGTGGAACCGGAAAGACCACCTCTCGGCGGTCGGGAACGACGAGAGAATGAGAGGGAGCACGGTAGGGAAGAAGAAGGAAAGTTTGAACCAAAAAGACGACCACTTTGTTCCCTTATAGATTAAAGAAACACAAGGAGGAAGCGTGTTTCAAAAAGTTCATGGAGGTGCTTAAGCAGGGACACATTAACTTACCTCTTTGTTGATGTTTTGCGGGGAGTGCCGAGTACGCAAAGTACATCAAGGACATCATAGCGAACAAACGGAGTTGACTGAGTGCGCGACGGTGGCTCTTACGGAGGAGTGCACCTTCCCGGATAAAACAGGTTGCCCCAAATATCAAGGACTTGCAGGGCTTTACAATTCAGTTACAATGGGCAAAGTATCAGAGGCTCATGAGATTATGTGATTTAGGAGCGAGCATTAACTTGATCTTGGAGGCATCGGTTTTCAAAAGAAGTTGGGGCTAGGAAGTCCTAACCAACAACGTGATCTTTCAACTAGCGGATCGTTCTTTGGCCGGACCCGAGGATGGCATTGTGGAGGACGTGCTGGTGCAAGTGGGCTCTCTTATCTTCCCGATAGACTTCGTGGTGCTTTGGATTTTGAGCCGGGCGGAAGCCCCATTTATTTTAGGACGTCCTTTCTTGGCGACCGGGAAAGCACTAGTGATGTAGCTGCGGGCGGCTAACCATGCGGGCGCGACAAGGTGGAGGTATTTGATGTGTACAAGGCCACAAAGCTTCCGGCGTGTACGAGGGCTCTCGGTGATCAACGTGCTTGATCGGGCGTGTGCTCGGAGTGTTGAGTCACGGGGCCATTGGGGAAACCAGGTGAAGGATCCCCAAAGCTGGGTTGTGGCAAGCAGATCGAGATGCCACGGTCGCAGTTGATGGGCATCGGTGTAAGCATGATATGGGTGAGGACGTGTTCGAAGAACGTGAAGTCTAAGTATTACATAGAGTTTATACCGCCAGTTCTCACGAGATGCACGAGGCATGTTGTTGTTTTTTTTGTAAATTTGAAAAAGAAGATTGTCTTGCCGTAATGTTGTGATTATGGCTAAAGACTAAGTGTGGGAGTGGCCTAGCCTAACCCAGCCTTAGTCGGAGCTAATTTTGATTTGACTAACATTGGGGTGTGCGCGGTTTGGCGGAGCATGGCAAGCAAGCAAGACAAAGGTAAGGCGCATCTACATCGGGCGTCGGGAGGAAAGGATCGGTACAGGGCAACGGTCAGCGGCTTCCCAGCGGTTCCGAACGGCCAACGCCGTCAATATGGAACCGATGGGTGGCGCGAAGGGAAGATGTGGTACACTAAACATAAGGAGAACAAATACTTCTAGGAGCACATTGCAAGGGAGGCCAGATTGTAGGGAACCCCCGAGAATTGTACACCGGATTGGCGCTGTAGTGAACTGTCTTTGAAGAGCCCAAGGAGTGCAATCTCCATTTGATTGAGTTCACATGAGCGGAACACGACGCTCATGATCACGTAGCGTCGCACTTGTCCCGGCGCGTCGCAAGTGTATGGGTCGTGCAAGTAATATAGTGGCTCTTTTTAGAACCGGATTGTCGAACCCACCGAGTTGGATTCCACTAACTATCCATTTCTAGTGTTATCTTAAATACCTAAAGTGTTGGTTATAGACATTTTCGATGGAGAATAATTAAGAAGTCTAGGTTTGGTCAACGAAATGCAGAAGTACTCTAGGAGCAACATAGAGTTAAAACTAGATAATCACGCGACACTACGATTTGCAATGGGTTAAGCATGGAAATATCAATTGTTATTTCACATAACTGGAATTGCATGTTCATGGTCTTTGAGCTTCTAAACACGACAATCTAGCCTCCCTGCATCATTGTGAGCGCGGATGCTAATTTCTAGTTAGGGCGATTAATTATGTTGTGGTTTACGGGTAAACGTTAGAGACTTTCGTGCGTCCTAGCCATTTAACTCAAGGCCTCACAACTACTTCACCAGTGTTGATGTGATAATCCCAAGTGGGTCTTTAGCCTTGCCGTTTGTCAACGAGCAAGGTGTTAGGTATATTTCTATCTAACACGAATTATATCGTGAGATACAAACATGCTCCTCACATTCTCATGTACTGACCTAGGCATTGCTTTCTCAAGCCTTTGCCCAAGCTAACGTAAATGATTTCATGGTGATCAATCATAAAAACAACCAACAATCCGAGAATGCAAGGCCATTCTCATGTCCTGACCTAGGCATTGCTTTCTCAAGCCTTTGCCCAAGCTAACATATATGTTTTCATGGTGATCAATCATAAAAACAACCAACAATCCAAAATGCAAGACGAAAACAACAATGAATAACTTAATTCCAAAACAATGTCATAAAATCACACTCATAATTCATGGCTTCAACCCTAGAGGAAGGGTTCTAACCATTCATATTCGTAAAACTACAACTAAACTACTCCTAAACTACATACTTTCAAGAATTTGGTAGATGAGAAGGGAATTTACCAAACCCTAGATGAGTTCTCCCACTTCTCCCTTCACTCCTAGGTAGTTTTCCAGAATAAAATCGTGACAAAGTGGAATTAGGAGCTAAGGGACCTATTT
>JACEIK010006276.1:71761-84676 GCA_018107945.1 Datura stramonium | reverse complement strand
CTATATATATTAAAAACCTTATTCATAAACCATGACATACTTTGAATTATTTCTCTAAGTGCTTAAAATTGTTTTACAAGAATATCAATGATTTTAATGCTATATATGCTCGCCTGTTAATTCTACAATATATTAGTCTAAGAATGACTTTCTTATTTGATACATGTATATTTAATTAAAACTTTCTCTTTTATATATGTACCAAAAAGAGAGTAACAGACTTTTTCCTCTTCATATTTATTTACCATCATTCTTCTAATTTTGTTCCTTTCCACCCAACCTGTTAGAAGTAAAGGATGTAAAGAATCCATATCCATTTCTGAAGTGAAAACTAAGGAAGAAGAAGGCAGAGGTTTGACAAAAAGATCTGCTTCTTGTGAGATCAACCCGACCCAAGATATTCAGTCCAACCTTTAGCCCAATCAAAAGCACAGCCCAAAACCAACATTCAGCTATGCACAAAAGAAATAAATGGAACCTTCTAGTACAAACACACGTCAGCCACATTGTTTTGAGAGAATAAAAGTTTATTAGGGAGGTTGTGTGAATAGCCAATAGAAAATAGACATATATGTATAGATTTTCCAATTTTATTTTGGTAAAAATTCATAGACTCTTGTATATATAAAAAAAACTTGGTTTCAAAGGAATACAACAGAAAATTCCAAAATTCTTGTGTCCATATTAAATCTTTCATGGTATCAGAGCAGGGATAAGAAAAGGATTTGAGAGTTCTTTTTATCCTTCTTTGATTTTACACTCATACAAAATGTCTACAGAAGAGAATTCTCAGGCAACTGTTGTTAGAGCAGTAATCGATTCTAATCATCCTTATTTCCTCCATTCTTCAGATGCACCTGGTATGGGTCTTGTCAATGTCCCTTTCGATGGTAAGGGATATCAAGGTTCGAAAAGAACCAACCTCATAGCCTTGTCAGCAAAGAACAAGTTGGGCTATATCACAGGTACTTGTGGAGCTCCAAATCTATCATCATCAGACTATCATTCTTGGAGCAGATGCAACGATATGGTGACATCATGGCTCCTCAACTCTCTGTCCAAAGATATAGCAGATAGTGTGATCTATTCCAAAACTGCGAAAGATCTTTGGACTAGTCTGGAGCATAGATTTGGACAATCTAATGGTGCCAAACTTTATCATCTGCAGAAATAATTGAGCGGGTTAACACAAGGGACAATAAACATTGCTGGTTATTTCACTAAACTTAAAAAATTGTGGGATGAACTAGAATCAATGAATATAAACAGCAGATGTGAATGTGTTTGTACCTATCAAGGAAAGGAAAAGTTGAAAAAATCACTGGAGGATGAAAAGTTAATCCAGTTCCTCATGGGTTTGAATGATGTCTTTTCTCACGCTAGAGGAACTATTCTCATGATGAACCCCTTACCTGACATCAATGTTGCTTATTATTTACTTTTACAAGATGAGAATCAAACAAAAATACATGTGAATCCCTACACTCTATCAGATTCTGCATCATTCATGGTGGGACAGAATATGCCCAGAAACTTAAGACAATCATCAAGATTTGGTTCCTCCTCCCAAAGATCAGTAACAGTACCACAAAAACCAATGCCTCATCAAAAGAATGCTGGTAACAACTACAAAGGAAAGAATCCAAAATATAATCCTAATGTAACATGCACATACTGCAACAAAATTGGGCATGTCATTGATGATTGCTACAGAATTATAGAATTTCCAGAAGATTTTCAATTCACTAAGGGAACACAAAAGCATATCAGAGGCAATGCAGCAATTACTAGAGAGGAGTTTGAGGATGTGAACTACCAAAACATGGAGATGAACTTTCCAATTGAGCATCTCAATAAGGGGCAGTATTCACAGGTTATACACATGATCAAACAGGCTAAATTATTAGATTCAACAGGTGCAGGAAATTCAGAAATCAATGTCAATGGTATTGCTGGTATTATAACCAAATATCTTGGTACTTCTTTCTCAGTTTTCAATTCTAGTTCCTGGATTATAGATACAGGAGCTTCTGAGCATATATGTTTTGATGAAAATGCTTTCCTAAATCTGTCAATTCTGGCCAAACCTTTAAATATTAAACTACCAAATTCTCATCATATTTCTGTCACTCATATTGATGAGGTTATTATTCTGCCTAACATTGTTTTAAGGAATGTTCTCCATGTTTCTAGTTTTAGGTACAATCTTTTATCAGTCCATCGATTTTGTTCCCAGTTCACCTGTACTTTGTTTTTTACTGAAATTGGGTGCATGTTGCAGGGCCCTTTAATGAAGAGGTCACAAGTTTTTGGTGAAGCAAAAGAAGGATTATACCTACTTCAACCTAGCAGTTCCAAGAATAGTCTCTCCTCTAATGAAGATGTTTGTTTATCTTCTTTAGGCAGTCATCACAATACTGTTTATGTTCCAGTTTCTTGTTCATTTCCTAAGTGTGCTAATGTTGTTTCCAATGTAAATCTATGGCACATTAGATTAGGACATTTACCTTTTTCATCAATGAAGAGGATTAATTCCATTCCTTTTTCTTCAAATTCTAATTGTTATTGTGATATATGTCCTTTGGCTAGACAAACAAAGCTTCCTTTCAAACCCAGTCACATTTTCACTAAATTAGTGTTTAGTTTGATGTACATAGACACTTGGGGACCATATAAAGTTTCTACTCACAATAATTACATATATTTCTTACTATTGTGGATAATTTTAGTAGGGAAACTTGGACTTTCTTGATGAATAACAAAGAAAATGCTCTTTCAGTGATACAATATTTCCTGCACATGGTTGAAAGGCAATTCAACACAAAGGTTCAGACTATAAGAAGTGATAATGCAATGGAATCAGGGAGCAACAGTACTGGGTATGCTTTCTTTCAGTCAAAGGGTATTATACATCAAACATCATGTGTTGCAACTCCTTAACAAAATGGAATTGTTGAGAGGAAGCATAGACATCTTTTTGAGATAGCAAGAGCTTTGTTATTTCAATCTAAAGTTCCTATTGAGTTTTGGGGTGAATGCATTTTAACCTCCACTTTCTTGATTAATAGAATGCCTTCCAAGGTTCTTAAAGGAAAGACTCCTCATGAAGTTTTATTTGGGACAGCTCCTAAATATCATTTTCTTCAAAGTTTTGGTTGTTTATCATATGCTTCCACGTTGTCTCACAATAGAGGAAAGTTTGATCCAAGAGCTAAGGCTTGTGTTTTCTTACGGTATCCTAGTGATCAAAAAGGTTATAAGTTATTAGACCTTGCAACCAAACAAAGTTTTGTGTATAGAGATGTTCAATTTTATGAGCATATTTTTCCTTTTGCCTCAAATTCTCAATTGCATCAATCACTTTTCCCTAATCATATTTTCATAGATCCAACTTCTTCCATTCCTGGATATTCTCCTAATCAAGAATCAGTATCTATTCCCCCATCACCCATTATCAATTCTTCCAATTCTGCACCAGATATACCTGATCACCTATCTCCTTCACAATCTACTTCATCCTACTCTCCTACAGCTCCTTCTCCACCTTTCCTACCCTCTATTCCCACTAGACAATCTAGCAGACCTAATAAAGGTGCCCCACCTTCATATCTTGCTGACTATGTTTGTAAAAACATTATTCTCAGTGATGTTACCAGTTGTCTTTCTCAACCTCTTTCTCCTCCTACTATCCCATTTTTTGCTTTGTCAATCACTAATCAAACTCTTCTTCATTCTCTTTCTGTTATCAAAGAACCCACAAGTTATAAAGAAGCTTGCACACAGCCTGAATGGCATAAAGCAATGGATGTTGAACTTAAGGCATTACAAGCTAATAACACATGGGATATAGTTGTTTTACCTCCAGAAAGAAAAGCTTTACTTTGTAAATGGGTTTGCAAGGTCAAGCAACATTCAGATGGTTCTATTGAAAGATACAAGGCAAGATTGGTTATTAGAGGAGATATTCAAAGGGCTGGAATTGATTACAGTGAGACATTTTCTCCTGTGGTAAAAATGACTATAATCAGATGCTTAATTGTTGTTGCCGTGAAGAAAGGGTGGAAAATTTCACAATTTGACGTGAACAATTTGTTTTTACATGGGGATCTGCAAGAGGATATATTTATGAGGTTTCCACCCGGTTTTCATTACCATTCTACTTCTCCTAATATGGTGTGAAAACTCAAGAGGTCTCTCTATGGGCTAAAACAGGCATCACGTCAATGGTATGCAAGACTTTCTGGGGCACTTCATTTCAAAGGTTTCATCTCTTCTGTAAATGATTATTCTCTATTTTTTAAAACATCATATGGACATACTACCATAGTAGTTGTCTACGTGGATGATATACTCATTACAGGTGATCATCCAATAGAAATTGCTACTCTCAAAAGCTTCCTTCACTCAAAATTTCAAATCAAGGATCTTGGTCCTATTTATTATTTTCTAGGGATGGAAATCATAAGGAAAAATGCAGGACTTATCATATGTTAACAAAAGTATACCTTGGATCTCTTGAATGAATTTGATATTTCTCATTTTCCTCCTGTCTCTTCTCCTCTTAATTCATCTTCAAATTTATCTGTCAATACTGGACCTTTATTATCCGATCCTATTGTTTATCGACATCTTGTTGGTAAAATTAAATACATCACTCACACTCGTCCTGACTTTTCATTTGTTGTTCTTACACTCAGTCATTATATGCAATAGCCTCGTCTAGAACATTTCTTTGCTGCCTTGCGAGTGCCTTGCTATCTCCGCAATGACCCCGATCAAGGAATCTTCATGACTTCTCATCCTTCTTTCGATCTGCTTGTCTTTTGTGATGCCGATTGGGCATCTTTCCGGACATCTCGTAGATCAGTGAGTGGGTTCTATATTAGCTTAGGGGGTTCTCCTATCTCATGGAAATCGAAGAAACAACCATCTTTTTCTTTGTCTTCTGCTGAATCAGAGTATCGTTCTATGCGTCATTTGGTCACTGAATTGACTTGGCTCACCAGATTACTTACAGATCTATCTGTTCCTACCCACCTTCCCAGACATGTGCATTCTGATAGCCAGGTAGTCATCCATATAGCTCGAAATCTCGATTTTCATGAAAGAATAAAACATGTTGAACTCTATTGTCATTTCGTCAGGCAGCAGTACCTTTCTGAATTAATTTCATTGTCTTTTGTTCCTTTCAAAGATCAGCTCGCCGATCTCTTTACTAAATCTTTATCCGGCCCCGTCCATCTTCGTGCTCTCAGCAAGTTGGGTGTTTCTTCGTCACCCTCCAACTTGAGGGGGGATGTTAGAAGTAAAGGATGTAAAGAATCCATATCTATTTATGAAGTGAAAACTAAGAAAGAAGAAGGCAAAGGTTTGACAAAAAGATCTTCTTCTTGTGAGATCAACCCGGCCCAAGATATTCAGTCCAACCTTCAGCCCAATCAAAGGCACAGCCCAAAACCAACATTCAGCTATGCACAGAAGGAATAAATGGAACCTTCTAGTACATACACACACCAGCCACATTATTTTGAGAGAATAAAGTTTGTTAGGGAGGTTGTGTGAATAGCCAATAGAAAATAGACAGATATGTATAGGTTTTCCAATTTAATTTTGGTAAAATTCATAGACACTTGTATATAAAGAAAAACTTGGTTTCAAAGGAATACAACAGAAAATTCCACAATTCTTGTGTCAATATTAAATCTTTCACAAACTAGTCTTAGCAGTTGGGATATCTATGGGGAAGCAAGGGATTTTTGAACCCTTTTTGTTGAAAAAATCTACTCCTTTTATTTCAATTTACGTTTAATTATTTGAATTGACAGAAAAATTAAAATAAAAATATTCTTTTTGAAATTAATCATTAAAAATCTGACAATTTTTTTGTAGCTCTAAATTTTGAAATTTTTTTTCCTTAAATATGTTATGACATTTGTGTGATTATAAAAATTTCTTATTGTAAAGAAATGAATCTTAAGTCGAACTCAACCCCAAAAATTAGCTCAACAGAAAAAGATTGCCCAAGATTAGAACATCACTCATCCCTTTTACATCTAATATGGGACTCTACTTATATTTTCAAAATTCGTATTATGTCATTTCTTATGACCATACTAAATATGTATATGGTAAATGTAATTATGGTAGTTATATAATTATAACCTAATTAAGAGAAGGAAATATTGAAATCCTATTAAGACATGGTTAGCCTAGGTTGGTTAAGAACTTGTATAAAATGAGATGATATTGTGAATACAAAGATAGAGAATTCTTCCAAATATTCTTTTCATTCTTTACGTCTTTTTGTCTTGAATTTTGCATGTTATCAAAGCAAGGTTAACAAAGAACCAGAAATTCTTAAAGAAACAATGGAAGGAGATGATAGCAAAGGAATTGGAGACAATGGCAAGAAGATCATAGCGAAGAAGACAAAATCAAAGGAGAACTTTCTCTTCATATGATCTCACATTGAACGACAACCCAGGAATTGTGATAACACAAGTCCTATTAAAGGGTGAGAACTACAAAAAATGGGCTTGATCCATGAGAAAGGCCCTGAGAGAAAGAAAAAAAAAATTGATGCAACAATCAAAAAATTGAATGATTGACTCATTAAATCTAAAAGACTGATGGACCATAAACTCATTATCAGTGCCATAGATTCACAACACTATTGAACCTATGCTTCGCTCGACTATATTGTATAGAGAGGAGGCCAAGGAATTGTAGATCAATATTTGAAATTATTTCGCGACTGTGAATGAGCCCAAAATGCAGCAGTTGAAGGCAGAGTGGGCAGGGTGCAAACAAAGGGTATGACCATAGTTGATTATTATGGTAAATCAACAAAGTTGTGGAAAGAATTGATGAATTACAAGCAAGCCCCAATATGTAAGTGCAGAAAGTGCACTTGCAATCTGGAAGCAATTTTGAGGACCAAGAAAAAAGAAGAAAATGTATATATTTTTCTAATGGGATTGGATGAAACAACATATAAAATAGTGAGGTACAATCTACTTGTGCAGGAACTGTTACCATCCATGAATAGATTTTATTCAAATTGGTACAGAAAAATGCGTGAAAGAAGTCGTCTGTGGAAATGATGATTGAAGTGAAACAACGAAGTTTGCAGTACAAGAAAGATACACTTCTCAGAATCAAAGTGAAGGGAGAAATAATGATGTGGTATGTTCATATTGTAAGAAACTTGGGCATGAAGCTAACATATGCTACCGACTCATAATTTACGCGAAATGATAGACAAACAATCTAAAGTACGAATAGAAGATAGCTGGCTAAGGAAGCGCTCAACCACAACAACATAGGGGTGGTCCAGAAATTGGACAAGGAAGAGAAAATTATCGAGTCGTATTGATTAAAGATGGAAGAGAGTTAGACACAAGTTGGGTGAATGTTAGTCAGATAGAACTCCCTCTCCCCAAACTTTGCCACGAGGACTGGTAGACTGTAATTAGGATGTTGGAGTCACAGAGATCAAATATAAAAGATAAAATGAATGGTAAGCCTTGTGCTGAATTATTGACTCCAAGGCCACCAATCATAAGATAGGTAATCCCTTTGGATTGTACAATTAAAAGGAACATTCCAAAATTCTAATCAGACTTCCAAATGGAAACAACTCGATAGCTATCAAAGAGAGTACCATTAAACTGAATGACACAATATGACTAAAGGATGTGCTCTATATTCCGGAGTCAATTATGTCATAATTAATTGACCTTTTAGATTGCAATGTCACATTTAAAAATTTTGTGTGTGCTATATAGAATCCATTACAAGAAAATTGATTGGAGTGGGTGAACATCAAGATGAATTTTACTATTTTTAAAATGTGTCACATATATGGGCTATAAAGGCGGAACTGTAGATTAGTTCAGTAGTTGGCATAAGAGATAGGACACCCATAAGTACAAGTGACACAGTTAATTTCTTCTTTAAGTCTAAAAAAAATAGTGATAGATTAGATAAGGATAATGACGTTTCTTAAAGAAGAAAAAATAAAGTGCAAGAACATTCCATTTGAGTAATAATATAGCTATTGAGATTTTTGAATTAATTTATTGTGATTTATGGGGACCTTATGAGATTCTTTTTTCTTGTAGTGCTTCATATCTTTTTATTATTGTGGATTACTATTTATTAGTTGATAAGAAGCAAGTGTCTCAAATCTTGAATTTTTTTTGAATTAGTTGATTGATTGTTTTCTAAATGAGTGAAGGTAATCATAAGTGATAATGAAGTTGAATTCATATGTATGAAAAATTATTTATTTGATCATGAAATTCTTTTTCAAATATCTCGTATTGGAACTTCTCAACAGAATAGCAGGGTCGAAAGAAAATATCATCATATTTTAAATATTGCACGGGCATTGAGATTTCAAGGTCACCTCCAAATGCATTTCTAGGAAGAATGTGCTTTGACCTTAAGGAATCTGATTAATTGAAAACCATCCTCCATGTTGAATGGAAAAAATCTCATATGAAATTTTGCATGGAAAGACTCCATAAGAGGAACATTTGAGACTACTAAGGTTATTGTGCTACATGCACGAAATAGGAAGAATACGGGACACGTTCGAGAGCATGAGTCATCGATATGTATTCGTGGGGTATCCTTATGGAAACAAGGGATGAAAACTATTTGACTTGAAAAATAAGAAATATTTTATCTCAAGAGATGTAGACTTTTACTAGACCAGATTTCTGTTTTGCTCAAGAACTGTCCAGACAGATTGAAAATAGGCAGTCACCAAAAAATGGAGATATTTTAGCAAGAGGGGATTGAATATCGATTATGAAAAACCTGAAGGACATAGGGTAGATGAATCTGGAGCAGGAGTTTGGACAGAATCATGTCCTGAGAAGGAACATGCGGAAGAAGTCTGGACAATAGAAGATCGCATAGAAGAAGTCCTAATAGAAGAAATATTGATCGAATCTCGGACAAATAGGTCGTGGAAAACAGCATAAGTAGGAATCAATTAGGTTACGTGAACATTTCACCAAAATAGTTTGAAAACAAAGTCCACCCGATCATACACCTGCTCCGTAATAACCTTCAAGTGCACCTTTCCTTTAGCTCATTATGTGTTTTGTGATCATTTTCTTTGCAACGCATAAATTTTCTTACAGTTGTTACCATAAAAAATGAGCTGAGGAGTTTCTAGAAATCCATGAAAGACGGACAATGAAAGAAAGCATACAACTAAGGGTTTAATCATTGGAATATAATAGAATATGTGCAATCGAGACATTGCCTTCGAATAAGAAAATATATGGATGCAAGTGGATATACAAGATCAAGATCATTCAAACAGTAGCATTAAGTGACATAAATCATGGTTCGTTATCTTTAATAACAGGAGGAAGGAGTTGATTACGCTGATACCTTCGCTTCGATTGCTAAAATAGTGACTGTTTGAATATTCTTGACAGTAGCTGCAGCTCAATTGGAAATTGCATCAGATGGATGTGCATAATGTCTCTTGCACAAAAATCTCAAGGAGGAAGTGTATATCAAATTGCCGCTAGTGTCGTGCCCTTATTTTGAACTAGTCAAAATATGTTTGCAACGTCTGGCTATTCTACATGATTTTGAAAATAGTTTAGAGTCGCCACCTAAGTTTAGAAAAATCATTTGTAAAAATATAAACTTTGTTTTAGTCTGTGAAAAATCCTTGAAAATCTGGGTAAGTGTTTTATTTACTCCAAGGGGAAGGTGTTAGACACCCTTTGGAGCCTATCCGAAGATAGTCTTTAAATTTAGTTTAAGATATGCTAGGGGATTAATATTTATTTGATTAATACCTGCTAAAAAGATGTTTAAAAAGTGATTAAAATAATGATTTAAAAATGATTTGAAATAATTCTTTTGTAAAAAATGTATGAGGCATACAATATATACATATGATATACTGAAGTGATACATAGGATGTATATATTTGATATATAGTAGTTGAAATAGTTGAGAAAATATGGTAAAATAATTTAAAACTAATTTTTATAATCAAAGAATGTACTAGGTATGTAGAGAGTATAAATTATATACATATGTATACAAACACGATATACTTATAATATAAGATGTATGTAGAATGAAAGATGATATATGTGAAGCTATTATAAAATAGTGTACATGTAGTATATATAAAGTGTATAATGGAACATATATGGGGTGAAATATGTATGCATAATTATATGTGAATTACAAATAACTTATAAATATTTATGTGCATGTGTGTATAAAATAATATATGTAGTATGTAATATATATNTATATGAAGAAAAAAAACTATAATACTATAATGTGTGTGTGTGTGTGTGTTTGTAAAATAATATGTATATACCTCATACTTGGACTTTTGAAAAAAAAATTGAATTGGGCCAAAAAAATTGGCTGAAAAATCTGCAAACATATTTATATAGGAAAAATTACATAACTAAGCAAACTTAAATAGATACTTACAATAATTAACAAACCTATTTTAAAAATTACAAAAAATAGCAACATAATTACATAAAGTAGTGAATTACTATTTTTTTAAAAACATTTACTTTAGTATCTAATATTCTTGATTCTCTTTCCAATTTATCGTGTTTTCACTCATAGTTACTCTATTTTTTTCTCATTGTAACTGTCTAAAACTTTTCCTCACAAATTTTTTAAAATTTCTTTCGATTTTCTCTCCCTCAATCAGCACTTCGGTCATGATCCTTGGGTAACATTGAGTTCGTGAAAAAATACGAATTTTTATTTGTATTTCAATTTTTTTATTTCGTATTTCTTATTGTATCAATTTGTTTAACATCTTAAATTTCTATGATTTTATTCAAGCTTTAAGTTAGTTCAAAAATGGCGGATGATTCATCTTCTAGAAGACTAATCCGAGGTTTCTAGGAGACTAACCCGAGGTACATCACCTTATCAACACTCTATAGACAATTGTTCGTTGTTTGGTCTATCTATTTTCACTCAAGAACAACACGATGATGCAGGTACATTCGCCGCCATAGAAGCTGAGAGGAGGTCTAAATTCCGTATTGACCCAATTAGAATGCAGTCATTGATCAAAGAACAGACTAGATTGAACAAAGAAAAGGCAGTAGTTGAAGATACATGAAACAAAAAAACATCAGATGATACATGCATTGAACAAATACAAGGAAAAAATAGAGATAAGGTTTGGGTTAGCAAAGAAAAAGGTCAATCTCAAGCCGAATCTTCAAAACTCAAACTTCCCAAAATAAGGGTGAGCTCATAAATTTAGTCTATTTGTTGATTTGTTTCATGAATGAACTAAGATTTAGGAGTAGCTATTATTTTAGGGATTATCCAAGCATTAGTTAAATTTAATAATTGTATCATTTTTTTTTAAAAAAGACAGAAGTTAAAGAATTTCTACATATTGTCATGTTTTGGATGTGTATCAATTTGTGAAATATTTCTACATAATGCTCTCAATATTCAACAATTTGATAAATATATCAAATTATACATTACATCAACAGTTAACGAATTTTTGATTGATTATAGATTATTGAGTATGTATCAATTTTTTAATATTTTATTTCTTTTGTAATATGAAACTGAGGTTTTGGAGGGTTTTTGTGTATCCGGTGAAGCTTATTAATGATAATCAATTTCACAATGTAGCTATTTAATTTCATATACATGTATCAATTTCTGAACTTAGGAAGTTAAGTTTAGATACATGTATCAATATCAGGATGTATCAAAAAGTATATAGCATCTGGATTTACATGTATTAGTCTTTTTAACTGATGTAGGGTGTTTTTCATTCTTTTTATATGTATATCAATGTACTTTATTTTTTAGATGTATATCAGTTATTCACATACACTGTTATGTTTCATTTGTGTCAATTCTCAATTTTCTCATTATAAATTGTTGTAGTGTGCTACGTAAGTGTCATTTGTATCAATATTCTGCAACCATTCTTCATTATCTGTCCTTTAATTAATATCATTTTATTGTTTCAAAAATTGAGTTATGTTGTGAAAAAGCCACCAAAAAAAGTCTCCACATGTGGCGTGCTCCTCTAATCAAAAAATTGTGATAGATCTAACGACCATCTTGACATAACAACAGATTAATTTATTCAACAATACTTTCTTTTGTGTTTATCTCAACCTGCCGCTTTATGCAGTTCAGGCACAAATAGCAAGGTTCTTCATGGTATTTGAGTTAGATTAATCAAACAAAAATGAGTTTTAGATGAGGATTAATGGTAGTGTTTTACGATTTACCATTAGAGAGTTTGGATTAGTTACCGGATTACGTTATATCGGTAACATGACTGATTTTGTATTTCTGAAGAAGAATCCAAACAGACTTATGCAGACATACTTCAGAGGAATAAAAATTGTGAGGAAGTCTGATTTAATTGAATGTTTTCAGAGAAAGGCGTGAGGTGAAAACAACAACCAAGATGCCCTCAAGATATCTTCTCTATATCTCATTAACACATTCATATACTCCAGAGAATCAACCTGCTCAATCCCTAGAATCCACTTTGATATTGTTGAGAGTGGAAGATACAATAAATATCCTTGGGGTAAGGATGCTTTTACCATATTTTTAAAATTAGTCAGGCGTAAAATGACATATGAGAATCAATATTATCGACTACTTGGCATGCCTCTCGTAATGCAAGTATGGCTTTACGAGTGTTGTTCTGCTGTTGATCCTAAAATTAATGTTAGAGTTGGTGATATCATTCCTAAAATTTTGAATTGGAGAGTTGTTACCGACCAGATCCTTTACGCAAATCGATGGAAGGAATATTTAGTTCCAAGAACAACCCGGTAATAATTTTTTAAAATTATTTTTGTAGTTTAACTTTATTTTTTACATCATTCATTATTTATTAAG
>JACEIK010006275.1:74317-93727 GCA_018107945.1 Datura stramonium | reverse complement strand
ATGCTAAATATATAGATAAAATAAATTTTCATACATATTTATTAAATCTTGAACACCCTTAATGGAATTTCTAGTTTCATCACTAACAACAACAATCTTGTATTTGATATTGGCTCATCCACGCTTCTATTTCTTGTAGAGAAAAATTAACTGTTTGCTGGCTAAAAACTATATGAATGATAATGTCTATGTACGACTCTGTGCGAAGGACGATGAACGAACACGACTACAAGTGATTGTACTATATAAATGTGTATCATAGACCTGGGCTCATTTCATGACGTGAGAATTCAAATTGTTGGTCGGGTTAATATTCTTAACTTAACGCATTTTAATTAACTAGTATTTGCGTACGCGCGTTACGTGTTTATTTCATATCAAATATAAGTATAAGATTTTGTTAAATCACATAAATATTATGAGTACTAAATTTGTGTTCAAGTTGGCAATTTGATTTTTTTTTGTTTGAAAACCAAAAATAGAGTTGTTCATTGACTTAACAAAAACAAAACAGTATACATATGTGCTTGAATAGAATAAACGCAAATCAGATTTATAAAAGAAACAAATGAAAAATTGTCGATCTTACTAAATTTCTCAAAAAATAATTCTAAAAAACGTACGGTTTTTAAATCTCAAAGTTTTAATTTTTGACATTGTTGCCATTCATTCAATTGACTTTCTTCCATATGTTGACTTTTTCTTGACATGCATTTCTGTCTTTGTGCCCTGGATGTAGATACAGTAAAATATAAATTAAAGAACATAATAAGTTAATAAAAATATATTAATCATGGAACAAATATTTTTTGATAAAAGTGATCATTTAGTCGCGATAAAACAAATATGATGTAACAGGGTAAAATAAATATTGTTTAGCAAATAAATAAAGACAATTGAGAAATAATTGAATACAAAAAGTAATTAAAACACAGCCTAGAAGACTTCACATGCTCAGGATCAATGACTTGATTACATCACAACATCAACAAACCTCCATTGCATCATCTAAACAAAATGTCACCATGAAAATAACGAAAGAGAAGACTAACCATCACCAATAGGGACACACTTTGAGCAAAAAATGTCATTGAACTTATTTTTTAAGTAATGAATTAATTAATATACTTCCATCAGGAAGTTGAAAGATGAATGAACTAAATATTGAATAGACATATTAAAGATTGATATTAACGGACATTTGTAATAGATAGGAAAGATTAAAGTAATTCTAAATTTAATTGATTACAATAAATGACATTAATTTTAGAAACTTGAACCATCTTCATATTATTCATCTTTTACACATCTATTATGTACTATCACTTTTATTATTTTTGAAATGTAAATTACATTTTAGTAGATGAATAAGTTTGAAGTAAAAGACAAATATGGTCGTTCAATTTTTTATGGATATTTTAGTCTTTTAACTTTAGACTCAAAATTCTAAATTCGGGACTTAAATTAAATTAACAAATAAATTAAAAATCAAAAAAAATAAAAAGTTAGATTACGAATGAAAGTAAATTAAGATATATGATATATAAGCAAGTGTTCATAAAATATTGAATGACTTTTTACCATCCAATCTAAAACTATTCTATAATATTATATATACTAAAAGCTAAAATTGCATAAAAATAAATATTATTAGATCATTAAATATTTCACAATGAATTATTTTGATGATGATGAAAAGAACAAACCTATTTATTATTTGTGAGTACATTAGTCTCAATATTTGGAGGTTATTTTAGTATTTTAACTTTTTCACTTTTGGCATCTCACTTATTATTATTATTATTATTATTATTATTATTATTATTATTATTATTATTATTATTATTATTATTATTATTATTATTTACATTTATTCTTATTCTTATTTCTTCTTCTATTTCTTCTTATTATTATTATTATTTATTAGTTATATTTATTTGTTATTATTTATTAGTTATATTTATTTATTTATTTTAACTTTCCATTTTGACTTTTTACATATATATAGAAAATATATAGTATGATATGATAAAATATTAATATTTAATTATTTAGTTAATTAAATTTTAATTTGGTGAAGGGGCAAAATGGTAATCTAACTTTTCACTTTTTAGCTTCCCACTAATATAATAATATGATATGATGATGATTTTTACATATTATTTTTATTTTTATTTTAATTTTAGTTGGAGGGTTAAAATGTAATGCAACTTTGAAGTTAGAATTTTCAGCTTTTATTATATTTTAATTTAATTTATTTTTATTGTTATTTATTTATTTTATTTAATGAGTTTGTTTAGTGACATAACATTAAATGACATTAATTAAACAAATAAAAAATAATAATTTTAAAATAAAAAAAATTAAAAATAAAAAATAAAAATGAGGCGTTAGAGGCATGCCACATGCTTGGCCTCAAGAATTAAAGCTATATATATATTGATTGTCTTTTAAGGGTAAGTCGTAATTAGAATTTATTTGCCTCTTATCCTCACTGGATACCTGTATTCCGTTTTCAATTCATAATAGTACAATGAAGAAGCTCCTACCAAATAATCAATGATACTCTTCTGTTCCTTTTCATTGCTCCTCTCTAAATTTTCTTCAGAATTTCTCCATTAGTTTTCCAAGTTATGTAGCCAATTTCTCCATTTCTCGAATAGTGCAAGTTTTCTACATTCTTTCTTTGTTTAATGCACACAACTATTACCAAGGACATTGTGTGTATCTGTTTTTGTTCTCTTAAATTAGAATTGTTTCTTGTTTAAAATAATAATTCAAAATGGTAAGATAGGCAAATTTATTTAATTTTATGTTTAGTTAGAATTTATAATTATATTTAATATAAGAATAAATTCTCATATTGCGAGTTAAAATAGGATATGTCCGATTATAAATAGGAATGACGCAAAATATTTTCATTTACTAATTAAAAAACTCCCGTGAATCTTTCTTGTACATTCAGTAGCTCCTTCTTCCTCTTCTTTCGACTGCTTTCCTTTCTCGTAATCCTCATACGCAACCTTCAGATTCAAACCTGTAAAGTTTTTTCCTCTTCATTCAGATTCTCTTCCAATGGCATCCAGAGATCATGCAGCCCCAAGTCTGGGTTATCTGGAAACCGAGTAAGAACTTGCTAGACCTACGCGGGTGAAGAACAAACCCCAGCTCCCATCCAAATCACCGCCGAGCAAATCCCTACGGGAATGTCCAAGCGCCCGAAATCGAACCTCCCAATTGGAACATCACTGATCACGAGCTCGCCGATTACCGCCTTGCCAAGCGAAAGGTTCGGGCCTTAATTAGCCGTGTCCGCTGGAACAAGAGTGTTTGGTGACAATGCTAAATGGGAAGAATCACAAAAAGGACTTCAAACGTACTCAATTCTATCTGGGTGCACTTGAAGTGGATTGCCGTGACCACACCATGTGGTTGAAGTATGCCGTGCGGAGATGAAGAATAACATTTGTTAATCATGCTCTAATGTATAGGATCGAGCTGTTACCCTTTTGCCTTGGGTTTATCGGTTGTGGTACAAGTATATTCATATGAAGGTGCTCGGAAATGTGGCGGTGCAAGACAGATTTTGAGAGTGTGGATGACGTGAATTGCCGGACCAGCAAAGGTGGTTGTCTTATATTAAGTTTGAGTTAAGGTATAATGAAGTAGAGAGGGCAAGAGCAATTTTCGAGAGATTCGTGCAGTGTCTTCCGAAAGTTAGTGCTTGGATTGGGTTCGCGAAATTTGAGATGAAGAATGGGGAGATAGGGAGGGCGAGGAATTGTTACGAGAGGGCTGTGGATAAGTTGGCAGATGATCATGAGGAACCTGAGCAGTTGTTGGTGGCATTTGCAGAGTTTGAGGACAAGTGTAAGAAGACAGAGAGGGCAAGGTGCATATATAAGTTTTGCACTTGATCACATACTAACGGGCGAGCTGAAGAATATTTGTACAGGAAGTTTGTGGCATTTGAAACTGTATGGTGATAGGGAAGGTATTGAGGATGCTATAGTGGGAAAGGAGGTTTTCAGTATTATGAGGAGGATGAAGTAAGGAAGAAACTGTCAAACATGTGAAAAAGAGGACAAATCTTGTCCAAATTGGAAAAGGAAAAGAGGATAAGCGCTGTCCAAGTGGTCTACGCTTCTCCCGGCCTTCTAGCGGTTTTAGTTCTATTATAAATAGAAGATGTTTTGCTTTCATTATTTTATATACACGAATCCACAAATCCCCACAAAATTACAATCCAAGAGTAAGAACATAAAGAGAGTTATACACCAAGACAAATATTGTAGTCTTGAGTGTCGCAACAGAGTTATTACACTACAAGTGTTTTCTCTTTGTAATTGAGAGTAGTGTACTCCCATATTTATATAGTGATCATACACCTCGTGATTTCCCCCCTATTTATTTGAAGGTTTTCCACGTAAAATATTGTGTCCAACGTATTTTCATTATCATATCAAACTTTAGTTGTGGTGTAACTTCATCCCAGCAGTGGTATCGGAAAGCGGTTATTATGTGTTTTATGAGAAGGTATCAGTGAATAGTAAATTTTCGTGAATAGTAAAATCCGGTAAAAATACTATTCCACGTGAATAGTAAAATTTGATGACGATAGGTTTGTCACGATTATTCACAAAAATATTCGAAACATCTAGAAGGGTGTGGAAGCGAAATATGATATGAGTACGAAGCAAAGTTTGGCGTTGAGAAATTCAATGGGACTAATTTCTCATTGTGGAAAATGAAAATAAGGGCGCTGATATTGGCGACAATTGCCTAGTTGCAATTGAGCGAGCCACAGACTGCGGTTGACAACGAAGTGGGCAGCGTAGACACTTGTGCGATTCTTGATCACGCTTAACACTAGGCGATCGAAGTATTTTCTTCTGGTAATAGTGAAAACGGACGGTGAAAATATGGGATCTTCTTACGGGATTGTATGAGGCCAAGTCTTTGCATAATAAAATCTTCTTAAAAGAAGATTGTATACTCTTTGAATGGCGGAGTCCGTGCCAGGTTCTTGGGCTACGTCAATACTTTGAATACTTTGTTTTTGCAACTTACAACAATGAGTTGCAAAATAGAGGCTGGCGTGCGGAGCTTACACTTCAAAGTCTGTCATTTCATATGATCAACTCATCATCAACGACGAGCAATACAAAACGGTATAGTTTTGATGAAGTAGAAGCCGGTGTCCTAGAAGAAAAATCGACGCAAAAATAAGGAAGGCGGACAAACAAGTTCGCAGCGGGTAAGAAGTTTTGACGATGGTGAGAGGAAGACCAGCGAAACGTGGCCCGGTGGGAGTCACAATCATGGTAGATCTAAATCGAAGTAAGAAAAAATATCAAGTGTCCTGTTGTGGCGAAAGGGCGCGTCGAAAGATTGTTAGTTGAAGAAGAGTGAGCGGCTGAGCCATCAAATGCTCAAAGGGAATGTTGCAAATACCTCGGATGATGGTGATATTTTATGTAGTGAAGCAATATCAAAATAATGAAAGCAAGCGTTTCGCGATATGCGGATCATGGGAATAGGGCTTGACATGGCACATGACTTCTGAAGAATGGTTCCATCAAATATAAACATCTCGGGAGGATCTGTGTTCATGGGGAGATGATCATATTATTGGTATTGGAGTCCATCAAAATAAAGATGTATGATGGCACGGTACGCACCGGTATTCAGGAGTACGACATGAAAGACTTGAGGAAGAATCTATTGTCTTTGGGACAATTATATGATAATGGATGTTCATATAAGACTAATGGTGGAGTCATGAAAATATTGAAAGGAAGCTTGTAGTGAAAGCGGAAAAGCTGCACCGTCTATATGTGCTTAAGGGTGAAACCCACCAAGAGGAGAAGCATCAGCAGCGTGGCTTAAGTTCATTTTAAAGAATCGACGATGATGTGGCATCGCAAACTTGGCCATATGTCGGAACGAGGTTTGAAGATTCTTGACAAAAGCTTGTTGGGGCTCAAAGGTTTCTTACCCTTTTGTGAGCATTGTATTTGATAAGCAACATAGGCGAAGTTTAGCGGTTCCTCCTTTAAAAACGAAAAATATTAGATCGGTCCACTCGATATGCGGCAAGCAGGTGGGTCCCTAGGAGGAGCAAATATTTCGTGTCCTTTATCGACAACTACTCCCTACAGGAGATGCAGATTGTATCGATCAAGAAAAGACAAATATTTTTCCATTTTTCAAAGAGTTCGCGGGTGGAACTTGAATATGAGAAAGGATCAAGTGTTTGAGGGCGAGATAATGGAGGAGAATACCTTGGTGATGAATTTGATAACTACATGTGAAGGTATCGGGGCAGTTCACGGTGGCATATACTCCACAACGAAATGGAGTAGCGGGCGGATGAACAAAACCTTATTTGGAAACGGACAAGAACTATGTTGGCAGCTGATTGGAAAAACCGTGCAGGAAAAGCAGTCAAAACCTCTGTTATGTGTCCAATCGTCACCCAGTCAGCGCAATTGATACGAAAATGCCAATGGAGTGTGAGACGGAAAAACCAGGCGATTATTCTCTCTTACATATATTGAGAGTCACAGCATGTTATATACAACGCCCAGAAAAATGAGTTGGTCCAGAAATCCGGGGAATGCATTTTCTTAGGATATGTTGATGGAGTCGGGGTATCGCTTGTGGGATCCCACTTTGCTGCAGGTGTGTCCCATTAGGGATGTTGTATTTCTTAAAAACAAGATACAAGCAAAGAAGGTAGCACTTCAACGGAAAAATCGAGACTACTACAGTTGAAGTTGAAAAGATAGAAGAAGTCTAGTTTCTTAAGCGGCACGAGCACAAAGAACAAGAGCAGGCGATGAAATTGAAACTTCACAAGTTCGACGGTCAACTCGGGAGAGAAGAGAACCAACTGGCCTCAAATTATTCTAGAGGCAATTTTGCAGCGCCACATTAACGGAAGATGGAGAGCCTTCAACCACGAGGCTATGAAAGGCCAAGGAATCATCTACGTGGATGGCAGCTTGTCTGAGAAAATTGAAAGCTCTTCATAAGAATAAAACATGGTCTTGTTCAATTACCACAAAAAGGAAGGAAGGCCATTGGAAACAAATGGGTCTTGAAGATCAGCGATGACGATCAGTGGAGAGGTATCGTGTGCAAGATAGGTAGTGAAAGTTGCTCGAAGAAGGTATAGACTTCAACGAGATATTTTCTCCGGTGGTTCGACTCATGACAATTCAGTGGTCTACGCGTGTGTGCTACGTTTGACTTTGTACTTGGAAGCGATCGAGATGTCAAAGCGCATTTCTTCATGGAGAGCTTGAAGAAGAAATATATATGCTCAACGAAGGTTTTGAAGAACGAGAGAAAAGAGAACTTAGTTTGCACGTTGAACAAGTCTATACGGTCTCAAACGAGCGTAGAGTCTTGGTATAAGAGATTTGATTCCTTCGTTACTCAGCCTTCGATACAACGGAGCATAGTTGGATCCTTGTGTTTATTACAAGAGATTTGGTGATAGTGATTTCATTATTTCTTTGTTGTATGTTGACGACATGTTGGTAGCAGGCCCAAAAAAGATCGTCTCGCAAATTTAAAAAGGCACGATTGGCTAGTGAGTTTGAAATGAGACTTGGGACGTGAGCTAAGATTACAGGGTTGAAAATTCACCGAGGCAAGAAATAATAGGAAGATTTGAAAACTCAGAAGAACTACTTGAAGAAAATCTTGCGGCTTCAAGATGCAAGGCGTAAGTCAATTTACACCCCCTTTCGATTAATTTCAAGTTATCCTCAAGTATGAATCTAGCAATGGCTTGAGAGAGGATGGAGAATATTCGAAATGCAAGTATGCATCGGCTGATGTGAAGTTTAATATTCGCCATGGTATGTACAAAGACCCAGGACATTGCACAAGTAATTGGAGTGGTTAGTCGATACATGGCTAATCTGACAGAGAGCATTGAAATCTTTGACCCAAGAGATCACGAGATATATCAGGGTACCTCGGAATGTTGCGTGTGTTATGGAGGATCAAACTTTAGTGTTAAGGTATGTTGATTCGAATTTATGCGGTGTTCTTGATAAAAGCAAGTCCATACAAATTATGTGCTTATTCTTGGAGGAGTGCAGGCAGGTTTCAAAGCTACTGACTACCATTAGCGACATCTACGGCAGACGAAATATGCTGGCCAAACACACAAGCTAGCAAAGGCAATATGGATGCGGATGTTGGAGGCTCGGGCCTGTGAAAGGTTGCTGTTGTTTTGTGACGGTCGAGCGCTTTGCATCTTGCAAAGAATCCGACATTCATTCAGAGACAAAGCACATACGAGTTCGGTATCACTTTGTTCGTGAGAAGGTGGAAAGAAGGCGTGTGGATATTGAGAAAATTCACACTAATGACAACCTAACGAATATGTTTACGAAAGCCAGATCAACGGTAACAGAAGTTTGCTATGGTATCGATCTTCTATTGGCCTAGCGAAGCGTAACATTGCGGTGATTGGGTAGAAAGGATAGTGTGAAGAAATAATTGATTCTCAATTAAATCTTCAAGTGGGAGAATGTCAACAAAGTTAGGTAGAAAGAAGGAAACATGTGAAAGAGGGCCGAACCTTGTCCAAATTGAAAAAGGAAAGAGGACAAACCTTGTCCAAATTGATCCTCTACTTCTCCACCTTTCTACACGGTTTAGTTACATTATAAATAGAGCGTTTGCTCATTATTATTTGCCTTACAGATCCACAAATCCCCACAAAAGTACAATTCAAAAGAGGTAGAACATAAAGAGAGTTATACACCCAGAGACAAATATTGTAGTCTTGAGTGTCCTCTTTAGTGAGTTATTCCTTTTCAAGTGTTTCTCCTTGTAATTGAGTAGTGTACTCCACGTATTTATATAGTGAATCCTTCTACCTAGTAGTTTTCCCTTATTTATTTGAGGGTTTTCCGTAAATATTGTGTCAGCGTATTTTCATTGTTTATTATCATATCAAACTTTGGTGTGGTACTTCCTCATCCAAATAGAAACCACATAACTATGATATGTGGTTGATTATATTAGGATGGAAGAGGCGTTGGAAATAAAGAGAGGATTAGAGAGGTTTATGAGAAAGCCGTTACTAATGTTCCCTCCTGTGAAGTGATGCTGGCAGCGTTACATTTACTTATGGATTAATTATGCATTATATGAAGAGCTTGATGCACAAGACATGTCTACGGGGAGTGTCTTAGGCGATTCCGCATAATAAGTTCTCATTTGCAAAGATTTGGTTATTTGGGCACTTGATTTGAGATTCGCGATTAAGACTCAAGAGCGCGGCTTCTAGAGAAAGCGATTGGAAACTCTAAAGAAGATATTTAAGAAGTACATTGAGATAGAGCTGCATTTTGGAAACGTAATTGTTGCGAGAAAGCTTTATGAGAGTACTTGGAATAGTCTTGGAAAAGCGCTATGCCCAGGCAAATTGGCCCAGGAGTTAGAGGTCCCTTGTATGTAGGAATGAGCAAGGCTATTTTTGAGCTTGGAATTGACCAACCTGCGGTGGATATGCGAGTTACTATGGAAGGCTTACATGTGTTATCCCATATTATTGTTAGCCCATTATAATTGTTAGCAGAGATAGACATAGGGTTTAGGTAGTCTTATGCCTATATAGGCACCCCCTTCCCCATTCGTAGTTATTATTGTCTTCTATTCTCTTATGTAACTTTGCAGTTAGCCATTTGATTCTTTCTTTTCTTGTTCTTCAATAAAACATTTGTTATATATCAACATGGTATTAGAGCAAATAAATCGATCCTCCCCTGTTTGTAATTTTTCGAGTTGATGTTCTCGTGTGTTTGATGCTTAAGCTAAATCCGTTTAGATCTATTGTTGTTATAGTTGTTGGTTTGGTTTGATTTGGACGGCGTTGTATGATTGTAGATTGTGGTTTGGTTTGATTTGGACGAGCGTTGTTGGTTTGGTTTTGATTTTGACTAGGGTATTTTATTCTTGTATCGTTGTTTTGGGGTTGCTTATCTTCTTTGTATTCACTTTGCTTTTGTCAATATGGTGAAGGATGATTCTCAATCCATTAACACTCAATTAGATGGCAAAAATTATGCGTATTGGAGTTATCGCTTGAAGAATTTTCTTCGTGGCAAGAATATGTGGTATTTGCGGGGTTAAATCGAAACCTAATGATGATGAAAGTGAGATTTTGCATTGGCGTTAGTTATGAAACTTCTAACTCGAGGTTATCACTTGGATTAACAACTCGATAACTCGGTCGGTGGTATGCAATTGGCTAAATATATTCTGACAAAGAAATGCAGTCATTTGGAGAGACTATACACTCGTCTAATTTTGTGAAGCAATACCCGATTAGAATACGATGTTCGTGCTCTTTCAACGAAATGCCAGCATTCAAGATTTCTATGCTGGCATGTGTCGATTTGTGGGATCAATTGGCCACTGCTGAATGCGAAATTGAAAGGTTTGCGCTAGTATATTGCTAGGAGGGAAGAACAACGTTTGGTTCAATTTTTGATGGCATTACGTTACGATTTTGGAAGACTCTTGTAGAACAATCCTTCATCGATCTCCCCTCCCCACGGTTGATTCGGTTGTCCGTAGGCCCGATTGCGAAGAGACTCGTATCAAGTCTCGGTGGATAAGGGTCAAAAACACCTACTGCCTCTGCTTGTGTTTGTTGCTTCACTTAGGATGATCCGAGACCACAACGTTCTCGGCCTCGAACTTCCAATCAATCGCGACGATCTCTAAAGTTGCGTTTGATGAGTGTGCATTTGCAAGCGAGAAAAATCATTGGAAGGCTCGGTGTCAGTTGTTACTCTAAGGCTAAGTTTGAGTCGGCAACGAAGAATGGACTGACCACACTCCTTTGGTACTCCTCCCACCGGTTATTATTCTTGCACCATCAAAAGATCTTTGAGTCTATGCTTGTGCCTCCTTCGACGTTGGATCCTCGGAGTGTTCGAAACCGGTTGAGCGGTTTTTGACATCAATCCTACTTGCCCGTATCGGCGTCGGCTTAGGCGGCTTCCTCGGTACATCGGTATTCCCCACGTCGCGGATTACGGATTACAGTGCGACCCATCATATGTCATTATCTTGTCATCTTTCGAGTTCCTTGTCACCCACGTTTAACCTTTCTACATTATGTCTTCCCGATCTTCTGTCCCATGCCCGGTCCAGTGTCGGTTACATTACTACTTCTCATTGTTGTCCGATGTCTATTATATTCCTAAACTTGCTTTTAATCTTGCTTGATCGATCGATTGTGTAGAATGGTCATTAGGTATTCTTTTATGATTACATTTGTGTTGTACGAAGGGACGACACACTCGGAAAAGGTGATGAGTTGGCCGTAGGTTGGGGGAACTCTATGTCTGGAGAGTCTGAGTATGCCTTTATTGCCGCCTCAACGTTGATTTGTCTTTTTTTTCGTTTGAGTCCTTTGTAAATCGCAGTTTTATCTTTGGTATTCCCATTTGGGACATGTATGGTGTCGTTTCGTTTTAGCCTCTGCTGGTGTTTTGGGTCATTTAAACACTTATGATATTTACGATTGTAGTGGTTGTAAGCGGCAAATTTTACACCTTACCTTTTAATAAAGTATGTCTTATTCGATTCTTCCGCTTTTGACGTTATTCATTCGATGTATGGGGACCATCACCCGTGTCCATGAGGTAGTTCGAACTATTAGCATTTCGTTTATAGATGACTATACTCGGTATACATGGTTTTATCTTATGAAGTGCGAGGTCGACTTCTTTGGCATTTACGGCTTAATTTTAGAGCCCTTGTTAAATGCAACATTCGGCTGTATTAAAGTGTTTCAGGTGTGACTTAGGGGTGAATCTACCTCAGTGATTTCACTCCGGTGCCTCGTGGTATCATACACAGTCATCTTATACGGGATACTGCGGCGAACGGTGTTGCTTAGAAAGGCTGCAGGTCATATTGTTGAAACTGACACACTCCTTACTATTATCTACGAGGTTCCTAGTAATTTTGGGGGCTTGATCTAGCTATTTGTATATGTAAATCAATAATAATTCTCTTGCATTGACTTCGAGGATGTCTCGTTTAGAAAGTTATGGTCACGTGCCGAGATTACTGCATTACGAGTTTTTGGATGTACTTGTTTTGTCGCCGTCCCTGCATGTTGAAGCGAAACAAAGGCCACAGGAGCCAAGCTCACTTCTGTGTGTTTTGAGGTATGGTGTTGGACATAAAAGGTTGCTCGTTGCTATGATCACTTGTCGTCGGACATTATATAACCCTTGGCGTGTCACCTTTTTGGAGCATATTCCTTTATTCAATTCCATGATGTTACTAAGTCGTCTTCGGCGTATTGATCCATTTGGCATTGACACGAGGCTCCAGTTTCGGATTCTGCTGTGCCATCCGTGTGCCGCGAAGCCGGTGCTTCGCGCCACACAGGCCCAGAGATCCACATGCTCGAGTACATTCGTCAGTAAGTCACCAAACTACACGATTTTGCTTATTACGCCTACTCACTTGTTTGCTTCCTTTATTACAAACATACATCAATTATCGAACTGAGTCCTATAGAGAGGCTATGTTTGATCCTCTTTGGCAGAATGCTATGGCGGAGGACACTGTTGCTCTTACATTCGGACACATGGGATTTAGTTACTCTCCCACACAGTAAACATACGATTAGGCATCGATAGATTGTATAAGATAAAAACAAATCACGATGGGCACATTGGCGATACAAGGCTAGACTTGTGGCAAAAGGGTACTCACAAAAATATGGTATGGACTGTGAGAGGCGCTTTCATTGACAAAGATGATATTTGTTCGCACTATGATTGCAGTTGCATCCGTTCGGCAGTGGAAGATATTTCAAATGGATGTCAAGAATGTATTTACGAATGGTGATCTCCATGAGAGTGTATATGACTCCTCCACGGGTATTGATCACTAAGCCCAGGGTGAAGTTTATCGGCCAGCTACATATGGTCTCGAAGCAAGCCCACCGTGCTTGGTTTGAGAAATTCTCAACGTGATTACTTCGTTGGCTTTGTCCGTAACTGATTCGGCGTTGTTTGTTAGAGAATACGAGTGGAGCGAATCCTTTGTCCTTATATGTAGATGATATGGTTATAGCTGGTGATGATCATGATGGTATTGAGTCATTGAAACATGATTTGGCTCGTCGGTTTGCCATAGAGGACTTGGGCACACTACATTATTTTTGGGTATTGAGGTGGCTCGGTCTAAGAAAGGATATCTTCTCTCTCGAACTAAGTATATGAATCGACTTGTTTAAACGGGCGCGCCTTTCGACAACGGGGCCCACGAATACTCGGCAGAAACCAATGCACGGTACTCTCACAGTGATGGTGTTTGTTAGCAGTCAGAGTCTTTATCGGAGCGCCCCAAGCCACGGTAGCAATTATGCCGTTACTCCTTGGAAATGCCAACTCATACGATTCACGTTGTTGCTTGATTTGTGCACTCTACTTGATTCAGGGAAATTGTACTTCGTATTTTGAATATCTTCGTGGCACCCAGTTTCTGAACCTCTTGTTTCCCTCGGCGTCGTCTCTCGAGTTCTGGTAGCCTATAGTGATGCGGTGGGATGGCGTCCTTGTGATAGCAAATCACCAGGTTTTTGTGTGTTCCTTAAATTCTTTGATATCATGGAAAAACAAAGAAACAGATGTTGTCTCTAAAATCCATTTGGAAGTAAATATGATACTATGCGATACAACTATGTGAATTATTTGAATTCTGGCCTTAACTGCGGATATGGGGTTCCACGCCCAACAAGAGTGCGATACAGAATTGCAAAACTCACATTTTCATGAAGAGACGAAGCACATTAGGGTGGTGTCACTTCACTGCGTCATCATCACCAGCTCGGGACCATATAGCTTCATTTTGTTCCATCGGCCTTGCGGATTGCACGACCTTTTTCCGAAAGGCTCGGTCGGCGTCTCGGTTTCGTTTCTTGTGTGACAAACTCAATGCTTATTCTTGTCGCATTATGAGTTTGGGGGGGAATATTAGCCCATATTATTGTTAGCGCCATAATTGTTAGCCGAGATGGGCTTAGGGTTTTAGGTAGTCCCATGCCTATATATAGGCACCCTTCCCCATTCTAGATTATTGTCTTACGATACCAGCATGTAGCCTTTGCGATTAGCCCTTTGATTCTTGTGTGACAAACTCTCAATGCTTATTACTGTCGCATTATGAGTTTGAGGGGGAATGTTAGCCCATATTATTGTTAGCCCATATAATTGTTAGCAGATGGAACTTAGGGTTTTAGGTAGTCTTATGCCTATATATAGGCACCCCCTTCCCCATTCTAGATTATTGTCTTCTATTCTCTTATGTAACTTTGCAGTTAGCCCTTTGATTCTTTCTTTTCTTGTTCTTTAATAAAACCTTTGTTATATATCAACAACATGGACTTTGAGATCTCTGAGGGTGAATTTGAAAGAACAAGAGCACTATATGAAAGACTTCTTAACCGCACGAAACACTTGAAGGTGTGGATAAGTTATGCCAAGTTTGAGGCCTCGGCTATGGAAGATATTGAACAGAAAAAGAACTGCCTGCAACATGCCAGAGATGTTTTCGGGAGGGCTGATTCTTATTTCAGAAATTCAGCACCTGAACTGAAAGAAGAAAGAGCAATGCTTCTGGAAGAATGGCTAAATATGGAAAGCAGTTTTGGTGAGCTTGGGGATGTCAATCTAGTCCATGCCAAACTACCAAAGAAACTCAAGAAAAGAAGGCAAATAGACATGGAGGATGGTCCAGCAGCATATGAGGAGCACATAGACGGCTATCTTTTCGCTGAGGAAATGCAGACCACCAATCTTAAGATCTTGGAAGCTGCTTATAAATGGAAGAAGCAGCGGGTTCTCTGTTAGCTCCCATTTGATTTTCTGAAATGTGGTTAGCACATTTGTGTTTTTTATGTTTCCCCCATTCTGTCTTGTATTAAATGTTGAAAGGAAAATTAAGAGAAAGTGAGATCAAGAGTTTGTAATTGCCATTATATCTCTATATCAACAAATCTAATCTGGTCTTGTTCTGCACTCAAAAAGGTGTGGCACAGGATGCCTAGTCGAATGTTATGCGGAATGAAATTTTTTTTTGGAGAGAAGTGCGCTCCACTACAAATAAAAAATTGGAAATTTGGAGAAAAACAGATAAAAGGATTGAAAGAGCAAAAGGAAATAAGTGCATCAACTTCTCTTTAGGTGAAAATCAATAATTAGCATATATCAAATGATACTATAGTAGTCACACTCAAATCACATAAAGGGACAGGAGGGCCATCATTTTTAAGCAGCTGCAGCATTGATTTGTTTCTTCTCTTCTAGTCTGCTTGCATGAACTGTAAGTAACTCATATTCTAGAACCTGCATTTAGAGTAACACAAGTTATCTAAGAGAAATAGAACTTTTAAGAATCTATAATGATCAATTGCACAAAAGCCCTTAAGAAGAAAAGAACTAAAACTTGATCTGTTCAATTAGATGGCTGATTGAAATTGTGAATAGAGACAGTCCAGCCTTTTATAGATGTCAAGCATTTTGATATCCCCAAACAATGTCATACAGAGATTTTAGGTGTTAAACTAGTGAATTATTTAGTAGGTTGACAAAAAAAGACTGTTTTCCAACTAATATCTAATGAGAAAAGAAATAAGAAAGAGGCAAAGATGAAGAAACTAAGAGATATAAAAGGTAGCCATTGCCAGAGATCTTAAAAGATCAACAAGATAGAATCAACCATTTGAATGAATATTCTGAGATACTTTCAAAGAACAGATTTCTTAACGAGGTGGAAAACAACATCTAACAACTCTGCAATAGGCATCGGAATTTAAAGAATAGGACAATGCAGCCTATTACAAACCTCCAATAACTTATGTTTGCTTCTGTATCTTAAATAACTTTGAACCCTTTCTTCCTCGTGCTTTAAGCATTCCTCGACCTGAATATCATCAAGAGAGTGTAAATCAACATCTGGTGTGGAACTATTTAGTTCATTCATTATGCAAAGCAAGCCAATAAATAGAACCTTCAGCATGTAATCCTCGTAAGATTTGCTTGCAATCCAATCTGAGGCTTTCTTAGAGTAGAATACAGCAGAATCCTTCAGCATTGACTCTTCAAAGTCTTTCGCGTAATACTTCATGGAGTCTCCACCCATCTCCACATATATATCCAAAACGTTCTTCACTAAGGCCTGATCTATTTGCTCTCCTTCGCGTTCTCTATCAATCTGAATCATGGTCACAAGTAAGTGAAAGAGAAACTAAGTGTAATCTCTATTGCACTTAAATATATATTACTATTTATAGAGAGAAAAACAGAACTGTCCAATATGGCCTCAGGAAGCCAGAGAAATATGATATGGAGTAAACATTCCAGGACAGGGAGAAATGTGTTGCTGATAGAAGCTATATAGCATCATAACCTGGAAATCATGAATATCTGGATTATGTAAGTAAAGCGTTGATTCACGATTGATAGTTAGGCACCACAGGTACAATTGTACAAATGAGGGAAGCAACTGAAAGCTCAAACTTTACCTAAGAAGTTAAATTTCTGTGAAGCTGACAATAGTCTATTTCAGATGAGGATGGAAATAACCAGTAGACAGAGAAAGAGGTGATCTAGATCATTCAAATTAAAAGGACTAGTGAACATAAATGAACAAGAATAGGTTAATCACTTTAGCCAAATGTAATAGTTGTTTGACTTATTGGTAACAGGAGTAGTCATGTGAGAATGGGCTATTTAGCATATTTTATGTAACACACATATATATATTAGGAAACAAAATGGAGGTTAGTAAATTGATTAGCAGCAAGATGCTCTTCATTTCTTCGAATTCGAGGAACAACAATTGGTGTTGGAACCTAAACAAAGTGTAAACGATCAGCAGTCTTGTCTTGGAAGGGGAACAAGTCTTGAGTTTGAGTTGTAAAATTGAAGAATGCACAGAAAAAAGTTGAAATTAAGAATCAGGCTGTTCAAATAGACACCAAAATTCAAAGATCCAGCACTTACAGTTCTTTACACTTTTAGTAAACCTACGTACCAAAGATATGACAGTGTCTCTCACTCGATCATTCGCTTCACCATAGACCTACATCATATATATATTTATTAAGACATGAAAACATGACAGCTATTATTCGTCAACAGATGAATAACTCTGACTAACCAATTCATAGAAAGTCAAATGGCTAGTTTCTTGAAGTGAGGGCAGGCTCCTTCTAGGCACTAAGTATCTGTCAAGGTAATGAAAGAACCTGCTAAGCCATCTGGTGATGGTTTTGTGATTATTCCACCTTTTAACAAGTTCGTGTAACAAGATATCGTCTTTCTTTCCCTGGATAGATGGAACTACCTGCAACAGAGATGGATCATATCAAGAAAACTGCTAGCTCACTAATTAACAAGCTCTCAAAAGTACTTCACTTGCCTTGGAGGAGACATAATCTTCCATTGTTTTCTTATACTGCAGATATACTTTGTGAGCTTCAGGGCCAGCTGGATTTTTTTCACACATGTTATAGACAGTTCTGGATAATACAATTAGGAAATACAAGTCCAAACAGGAAATAAAAACATGAGAAAAACAAAAATAAAAAAAAAAACAATAAATTTTACACAATCCGCTAAATATATTAGGATACTAGGGCATAGACAATTTTGAATTAATCTAAACCATAAACATTAAATTTTGAATCCGGCTTTGACCATGAGTAGCAGGAAAGAATTGTAAAATATGAAAATAGGATACGTATAGAAACGCATATATTCTTGAGAAGTGAATTGGTTGTTAGTGTGGCCTTCAACAAGGAGGATAATCCTGTTGATAGCTTCCTCTTGCAATATAGGCCATCCTTCTTCAAAACTCAATGTGGGTTTCAAAACACTCATGCTTACAGGAATTAATCAATTCCAAGATTGTGATACTGATGATGAGGAAGTGCTATTATATTGCACAACTTATAATTCATGATGAATGTGCAAGGGCTTTGACAAGTTGTATCTATGAAATTTCTTCACCTAAGGGGAATGTTCAGAGAAGGTTCCAACTTATGATGGTGGAGACACTTTGCCAAAAAGAGTGGATATTAATTATTCAACAACTTGTCATCGCTATTATTCAAATGTTCAAAGTCAACTTGGAAGACTTTCAGCTTTTTTGATTAAACTAAAAAAGAAAAATGACAATATTGGTGCCTTTTAGAGATGACAATGGGCAGTCGCGGTGTGATTCGACTGTACCCCGTGAGTAATTAAACCCTTCGCGCATAGCAACGTTCGTAATTTCAACCCGCCGTGAACCACATAGCTAAAACTTTTTCTTTGTTTCTTTTTTGGGATAATTTTGTCTATTTTAATATGATTTACTTACTGCTATCACAAAACTTGATTTTATGAATTCTGAGTGCCTCTCACACAGCATATTATCTTTTTGACCATATTTTGAACATAAGAAAGAAATTAACATTACATCATCAAACCATGCATAGGTATTCTGCAAAGAGCAAAGCTTACTTTGTAAAGGGCTCAATTCTTAGATAGATTAGACTCTTTTAGCTTTCTCTTAAATCAGCTATAGCCTTGGCAAATTTGCAGCACAATTTGATGTACACGCACGCATCTTCAACATACCTTACAATAAAATTGGCTAGTAAACCTCCCAACCCACCACATTTATAACTTAATTCAGTTATACTAAATTGTAAACGAAAAAATCTTAGTATACTTTTATGCATTGTTCAGAGTATGGGTGTCAACGGGGTGAAACGGCCCGATTGAACTCGTCCTGACCCATTCAGTATTTTAACTTTTCTTTAAAATATAGATCATTTTTTGCCATTGGAGAACGATTAATGAGTCCCCCAAATGACTAATTTTAGCGTCTCACACCCCCAAAACACCCTCCCTAAACCCTAAACCTTTTATTTTAATCCTTAGTTTTATTAATCTACACTTCCTACTTCTACACTAATATCCCACTCTTTCATTTTTTTCTAAAAAATTCATTAATCAATCCATTTATCTTCTCTTGTTCTCTCTTATATCGTTATTTCTCTTTAAATGCTAAATATTGTTGTTATTAATTATCGACTTTGGTGAAATTTCTTGGAGCAAGTAGCAAACTTCAAATTTTAGCTTTTAATATTTATTTACGGCTTTCAGTCATAAGTGTCTGCTTTTATGCAGACGTTCGGTGCATCCCATCTCTTAATTTCTTTAATTCTCGCATTTAGTTATCATCTTTAATTTATTTGATTAATTTTTATATTTAATTTAATTATATTTTTTAAATTATGTCTCCTAAAAGATTATTTGGCATGGATGTCCCTTCGCTCCTAGAATTTTCCGGAAGAGC
>JACEIK010006274.1:83338-93767 GCA_018107945.1 Datura stramonium | reverse complement strand
CAAAAGTCTCAAAGATCAGACCCGAAGATTGAAAAGGAGAAAGCAGGAAAATCTGCACCAAGTTATAGAACGAGTCATCCAGTGACTCGTGGTGTGAACTAACTGGTCGTTAAGTGACCCATCAGGTGGTTCCCAGTTTTGAGGAGATGTCGCTCTTGGTCAGTGGCAACGAATGGGACAATGAGTCATCATGACTCTAACCCGTCAAGTGGATAAAGGGTGAGATTGCAGTGTTGGTAATGGGCCGAGGGAATAAGTCATCAGTATCCCTAGTGACTCATTAAGTTAGTCGTGGGGATGAGAAGGTTGGGAGATTGGAAATTTCCAGTGGTGGTGACGAGGGGAGAGAAAGAGTCGTCAGAGGACCTAACGACTCGTTATGTCCCTCGCGGTGTGGAGTATCATTTTTTCTGCGGATCAGTAAAGGCATTTTCATAATTCCTAAGCTCTTAAGGCCTAAACTACGTTGTTTTGAGCTCTGTTAGGAGGGTTTTATGGGTTTAACCTATTCTAAATAATTTTCCTTCCCATGCATGCAACACTAGAAAATTCTCCTTGAAGACCAAGCCTAGAATTCTTCAAGCTCTTGTCCAAATCTCTTGGGCTTTCAAAGACATATGTAAATTCAGTTTACCCAGGTATGTAGACCTATGAATGAGAGTTCCTTTCACTCTCATGCTCAAAATTCTCCTCAATTCTATGAATTCAAGTTCTAGATCAAATCCATGATCTTATAGGGTTTTAACCTAATTTTATGAAATCCTCTATAAATTATTTCTTGTAACACCCCATAACTCTCCTAGATCAAACTCAGACTTTTCATGGAAAACCCAGAAGAGCCAAAAAAAATTTCTCAGAACAATGAGTCGTTGTCAGCTATAATGACCCATTGTCTAAGTCGTCGTCAGCACTGTAGGGAGTCCTTCCTAAACCAACAAGCCCAATAATGGATCGTGAAAGAGACCAACATCCCATCCTGTTCAGCTGTTGGGGGAAGTCTAAGAAGGAACAAATTCAATCTAGTGGCAACGAAGAGCAATAACGACCCATTTTATAAGTCGTCGTCAGCACTGTAGGGAGTCCTTCCTAAACTAACGAGCCCAATAATGGATATTGAAATAGACCAACATCCCATCCTGTTCAGCCATTGGGGGAAGTATAAGAAGGAACAAATTCAATCTAGTGGAAACGAAGGGCAATAATGACCCGTTGTTCCACACAACGAGTCATCGCTTCTATCCATTAGCCAAGTCCTGAAAATCTCAATGGCCAGGATGGGTGGTGACAACGACCCATTGGTCGGACCAACGAGTCATTGTGTCGCTCGTTGGTAGGAGTCCAAGCACAGGTTCAAAAGTCCCTCCAGTGACCACGAGAGAAACCAAGGACCCATTGGTTCATCCAATAAGTCATTGTCCCCTCCCGTTGGTCAGTTCCAATAAGCTCAGACTGTAGGCCTAGGACCAACAATTGTTTCAACGAGTCGCGGTGTCAACCAATGACTCTTTGTGTGATCCATTGGATACCGACGGGCAGTTTTTAGACTTTTATCTCAAGGGCATTTTTGTAACTTCCCACATTATTAATACCTAAACTATGTCATTTGGGTTATTTTCAGAGGGATTTAGGGAGTTAGTCGGTAGTTTTCTCTCATTCCTCTCATTCTCTCAAAGTCAGAACGTAGAAAACTCAGTCAGGGAGCACAGAGCAGGATCAAGGGTTTCAATTTTCTTCTCAAATTTCTCAAGGGTTTTTCTCTGGGATTTCTACACCAGGTATGTGGGAATTCAACAAGAGAATTTTTCTTCCCTTGTGTCCCAACACCCTTCTATAATTTCTTGTCAGTCTTAGCCCTGAATATTAGAAACAGGGTTAGTTTCAGTCAAATTATGAATATTTTTATGAATTTGAAATCCTTGTGAACTCTTGTAATGTTTTCATCATTTATCAAGCATGTTGTTATTCTCTTCATGAAATATTGTTAGCCCTAGTTCTGTGAACAAAATAAACCAAGTCTTGCATAATTGTCTAGATACAAATACTGCTTGATTCGATTAGTTCTTGAATTTTCATGTTATTACCATTTTGTGGATTCACAGTCAGTTTGAATGCTAGTTTAGTCTCCGTTAGCAATTAGCCTTTTCAGTATCTTGCAGTAAGTCTGCTGATCAGTTTGACAATAGTTAATTCTTAAGGAGTTTAGTTGAGTAATAATCCCTAGTTTCAGTTATCATTGGTGCTCTAGACGGTTATGAAGCTTCCAGATAAGCAACTCTGACCAGTCTTAGAGTCATCAGTATCAGTTATCAGTTAGTTCTTTAGACGGTTACGATGCTTCCAGATAAGCAGCTCTGACAAGTCTTAGAACACCAGTTTTCAGTTATTCGATTCTACAGACTCTCAGGTTACTTCCAGATAAGTATTCCTGACTTATTCCAGGACCCCAGCTTCGAGTTATCAGCTTAGTAGTCAAATTAGGACTATCCCATGCAAGTCGTACTTAGCACCAAGTGTGCCGGAGTTCCACCACACCCAGGTTCCCGGAACTACGTTGCCACCGTACATTATTGGCCCAATAGGCCCCAGACTTGTGATCACCCAGCTTAGCCACTATACCCTGGCAAGGTACAGTGGGCTTTCTTCGATGGGGTGTATACACCGGACTCCATGTTTAGCTCACGTGGTTATATGTCGATTATAGACTCTCCCACTTGTAAGTACAGTTTTAGTTTAGCTCAGTTCAGTCACTCAGTTCCAAGACATGTTTATGACCGTTAGTCAGGGTCATTATTGACCATATCAGTTGTAGCTCAGCTTTTATTAATTTTCAGTAACAGTTAGTCATTTCATGTTATTTTAGTTTAGTGCTTATTTTTCCATGCTTATTGTATATCTCACTTACTCTGTACATTCAAAGTACTGACGCATACTTTCTTTGTTGTATCTTATTATGATACAGGCGCAGGTTCTCAGTCTCAGCATCACCAGTAGTTCCCTCTGACGATTTCAGCAGCAGCAGTCCTAATGGTGAGTTCTCATCTTTCGAGGATGATGTTTTTTTTAGTTAGTTTAGTACTTAGTCAGATTTTAGAGTTAGCTGGAGGCTTGTCCCAACAACTCATCAGTTATTAGTTGGCTTTCAAACATAATTGTTCAGTATTCTTTTCAGATATGTTTACTCTTTTCAAATCAGTATTTCTTGAATAATTATGTTTATACAGCTTCTGCTTATGTTTACTTAGTTTACCAACGCAATGTTAGACCATGGGTTAGCTTGGGGTCACTTATGGCACCAAGAACCGTGTCATGTCCAGGGTGTAGACTCGGGTTATGACAAATTTGGTATTAGAGCAATAGGTTTAGAGTATCCTAGAATGTCTGAAAGCCGCGTCAAGTAGAGTCCTTTTGATGGGTATGAAGCGCGCCACACTTATGATGAGGAGGCTACAAAATGTTATTAAGAAAACTCCCTTTTTTCATACTCCTTATCATGTTGAAGTTGAATCCCAAAATGTCCTCCTAACTCGTGCTCTATTCATTTTATTGAAAATATGCCTCCAAAACGAGGAAATGGAAGGAGGGCTAGCAATGCCAACCGACCTGCCCCACCAGCTCCAACAGTCGCTCAAGATGATCAAGTGTCATCACTACTGGTTCCAACCAAGTGAACCAGCAGGTGGTTGCAATGAACGCAAATGGGTCTGCAACAGCTACTAGGGTTCTGAACTTCACTCGAATGAACCCTCCATCATTTCATGGATCTAAGATGGGAGAGGACCCGCAGGAGTTTGTGGATGAGATGCGAAAGATCACCCAGATTATGGGTGTTAGTTCCGTGGAGAGTGCTGATCTGGCTACCTACCAGTTGAAAGGGGTGGCTCAGATTTAGTACAATCAGTGGAAGGAAGGGAAGCGAAAAAAAGTAGGGTCAGTAGAGTGGGATGAGTTCACAACTGCATTTCTAGATAGATTCTTCCCTCGAAAATTGAGGGAGGCCAAGATCGCTGAATTCATGAATCTAAGGAAGGGTAACAGGACAGTGGAGGAGTATGCGTTGGATTTCACTCGGTTATCGAGGTATTATCCAGAGATGGAAGTCGAGTCAAGGGCTTACATGCTCAAATTCGTCAATGGAGTGTCAGATTTGGTACTTAAGGAGTGCAGAACCGCAATACTCATCAAGGAAATTTACCTCTCCGGCCTCATCATTCATGCCCAGAATTTTTGAGACAGAGAAGTTGAAGGATATTGAGTGGGAGAACAAGTGGGCTAGAATAGGTCAATCAGACTATGGCCACCAAAGGTCCGGCGGTGATAGCCACCCACAGCAGCAGCAACAGAGAGCTCTAGCACCCACATCAGCCAGCGCCCCTACTTTTCGATCCTGCAAAGATCAGAAGGGTGGAGCATCTGGCTCTCAGACCTAGAGCTATAGTGCTAGAAACCATCACCTAGCTTTTCCTAACTGTGGCAAGAACCATCCAAGTGAATGCCGCATGGGCAAAGAGGGTTGTTTCGGATGTAGGCAGTTGGGTCACAGGTTAAAAGAGTGTCTGTCAGCAGGGCGGGGGGAAAATCATTCTACCACTTCAGCAGCCCTAGTAGGTCATCTAGCTCAATAGGGTAACATTTCAGGTATGGATGGCGGTCAGCGCCAAAATCGCTTTTATGCTTTGTCCTCTCGTTAGGATCAGGAGAGCTCACCTGACGTGGTCGTGGGTATATTACGTCTTTTCCATCTTGATGTATATTCCCTACTAGATCCAGGAGCCACACTATCATTCGTGACTACCTATGTAGCTGTTTAGTTTGAAATCAATCTAGAAGTCCTCTCAAAATCGTTCTCAGCCTCTGCCACAATTGGTGAGTCAGTTAGAGCCAACCGGGTATATAGAAACTTCCAGTATCAGTGTTGAGTAAAGTAATTCCAGTTGATCTAGTAGAGCTATACATGGTCCATTTCGACCTCATTCATGGCATGGATTGGTTACATTCTGATTATGCCTCAGTCGACTGTAGAACTAAAGTAGTCAGGTTTCTGTTTCCAAATGAACCAGTCTTAGAGTGGATGGGTAGTGTTTCAGCGCCTAAGGGTCGGTTTATTTTCTATCTTAAGGTAAGGGAGCTCATTTTGAAAGGGCTCATCTATCACCTAGTTTGGGTCAAAGATTCTAGCTCCGATACCACAACTATTTAGTCAGTTACAATTGTCAGTGAATTTCTAACGTGTTTCCCGAAGTCCCTCCCAAGCGGGAAATATACTTCGGCATAGACCTTCTTCCAGACACTCAGCCCATCCTAATTCCTCCTTACATGATGACTCCAGTTGAGCTTAAGGAGTTGAAGGAACAACTAAAGACCTTCTAGATAAGGGTTTCATCAGACCCAGCATCTCCCTATGGGGTGCTCCAGCGTTGTTCGTGCAAAAGCAGGATGGTACTCTCAGAATGTGTATTGACTACCGTCAATTGAACAAAGTTATAGTTAAGAATAGGTATCCCCTACCCAAGATTAATGACTTGTTCGATTAGCTTCAAGGAGGCAGTTATTTTTCCTAGGTAGATCTCAGGTCGGGGTACCATCAGCTTAGAGTCAGGGAATGTGACATATCAAAAACAGCTTTCAGAACTCGGTATGGTCACTATGAATTTGTGGTAATATCCTTTAGACTAACTAATTCCCCTGCAGCTTTCATGGACCTGATGGACAGAGTATTCAAATAGTATCAGGACATGTTCGTCACTGTGATCATAGACGACATTTTGGTATACTCCAGAAATGAGGAGGAGCATGCTAACCATCTAAGAATAGTGTTGCAGACTCTCAAAGGCCGCCAATTATTCGCTAAATTCAGCAAATGTTACTTTTGGCTGAAGTCTGTGTCTTTCCTCAGTCATGTGGTCTCAAGTGAGGGTATTCAGGTAGATCCTCATAAGATAGCAGCGGTGAAAGACTGGCCAAGACCCACTTTCCCCAACAGATATCAGGAGTTTCCTGGGTCTAGCTAGTTATTATCAATGGTTTATAGAAGGGTTTTCTTCTACTGCGTCTCCTCTGACTAAGCTAACTCAGAAAAAGGTGAAGCTTCAGTGGTCAGATGCATGTGAGAAGAGTTTCCAAGAGTTGAAGACTCGACTCACTACAACTCCAGTTGACCTTATCAGAAGGAACAGATGGGTTCGTAGTCTATTGTGATGCTTCCAGAGTTGGCCTAGGTTGCGTTCTAATGCGACAGGGTAAGGTGATAACTTATGCCTCCAGACAGCTCAAGGTCTATGAGAAGAACTATCCGACTCATGATCTTGAATTGGAAGCAGTGGTGTTTGCTTAGAAAATATGGAGACATTACCTTTATAGGGTTCATGTGGATGTTTTCACCGACCGCAAGAGCCTTCAATACATTTTCAGTTAGAAGGATTTGAACCTTCGTCAGAGAAGGTGGTTGGAGTTACTGAAGGATTATGACATGAGCATGCTATATAACCCAGGCAAGGCCAATATGGTGGCTGATGCCCTAAGCAGGATGTCCATGGGGAGCGTTGCTCATGTTGAAAAGGGCAGAAAAGAACTAGCAAAGGATATTCACTGGTTAGCTCAGTTGGGAGTGTAGTTGGTTAACTCAGCTGAGGGCGGAGTAGTAAAGTAGAGTGGGTCATAATCTTCATTAGTTGTTGAGGTTAAGTCAAAGAAGGATGAAGATCCCATACTGCTTAAGCTGAAAGATGTAGTTCTAAGAAAAGGAGTGGAGGCTTTATCCAAAGGGGGAGATGGTATGCTTTGTTACCAAGGCAGACTATGTGTTCCGGATGTAGATGGCTTGAGACAGCGAATACTAGCATAAGCACATAGCTTTAGATATTCTATCCACCCAGGTGCCACTAAGATCTACCGTGACCTATGGGAAATCTACTAGTGGAACGGCATGTAGAGAGACATTGCATAATTTGTGGCTAAGTGCCCGAACTGCCAGCAGGTTAAGGTTGAACATCAGAGACCTGGGGGTATGACTTAGGATATCAGATACCCACGTGGAAGTTGGAAGAAGTGAATATGGACTTCATTACAGTTCTACCTCGTACTCGTTGGGAGCATGATTCAATTTGGGTGATAGTAGATCAGATGACCAAGTCAGCACATTTCCTCCCAGTTAAAACTACAGACTCAGCTAGGGATTATGCTAGGTTGTACATCCGGGAATTAGTCAGACTACATGGGGTTCCCTTGTCCATCATTTCAGATAGAGGTACCCAGTTCACCTCGCATTTCTGGAAGTCATTTCAGAAAGGACTCGGTACTCAAGTCAAACTCAGCACAACTTTTCACCCTCAAAAAGGTGGAAAAGCTGAGCAGACTATTTAGACCTTAGAAGATATGCTAAGAGCTTGTGTGATCGACTTCAAGGGCAGTTGGGATGATCACCTACCTCTCATCGAGTTTGCATACAACAACAACTAACACTCCATCATTCAGATGGCCCTGGTTGAGGCCTTATATGGTAGAAGGTAAAGGTCTCTTATAGGATGGTTTGAAGTTGGCGAAGCTACCTTGATAGGACCAGACTCAATTTATGAAGCTATACAGAAAGTGAAACTTATCAGAGAAGGGTTGAAAACAGCTCAGAGCCAACAGAAATCATATGCTGATGTGAGGAGGAGAGTTAGAATTTGCTATAGATGATTGGGTTTATCTGAAAATTTCACCCGTGAAATGGGTGATGAGGTTTGAAAAGAAAGGAAAACTCGTCCGAGGTATGTAGGACCTTACAAAATTCTGAGGCGAATTGACAATATGGACTATGAGTTAGAATTGCCTTCAAAGCTAGCATTTGTGCACCCAGTCTTTCATGTGTCACTATTGAAGAAGTGCATCAGTGATCCAACCTCAGTTGTGCCACTAGACAATGTGGGAGTGAAGGATAGTCTCTCTTTCAAAGAACCCAGTTCAGATCTTAGACCATTAGGTTTGTAAGCTGAGAAACAAGGAAGTTGTTTTAGTAAAAGTCTTGTGGAGGAACCAGCTAGTTGAGGGAGCCACATGGGAGGCAGAAGAAGACATGATGGTTAAATATCCTCATTTATTCCCTTCCAGTTCAGTTTTAGCATCTGGTATTAAATTCCTCCTTAGTACTCTACTCAGTTCCGCACTCATTAGCTCTATTCATGTTTTCAATATGCATGTTAGTTGCATCAGCTCAGTCAGTATGACTAAATCAGTTTGGAGTCAGTCACTCCTTCAGAAATCAATTTATAGTTTCAGTCTTGGAATTGCAACTCTTTTCCAATTTTCCAGCAGTTTTAGCATTCATTCGAGGATGAACGATCCCAAGGGGAAGATATTGTAACACCATAAAAATCTCCTAGACCAAACTCATACTGTGCTTAAAAAACCCAGAAGAACCAGAAAATTTTTCTCAAAACGACCCAGACAATGAGATGCTGTCAGCTACAACGACCCGTTGTCTGAGTCATCGTCAGCACTGCAGTAAGTCCTTCCTGAACCAACGATCCTAGTAACGGGTAATGGAATAAAAAAACGGCCCATCCTGTTCAGCCGTTGGGAGAAGTTCGAGAAGGAAGAATTCAGTCTAGTGGCAATGAAGGGCAACAACGACCCATTGTTCCACACAACGAGTCGTCACTTCCATCCGTGAGCCAAGTGCTGAAAATATCAGTGGATAGGATAGGTGGTGACAATGACTCATTGGTCGGACCAATGAGTCGTTGTGTCACTCGTTGGTAGGAGTCTAAGCGCAGGTTCAAAAGTCCCTCTAGTGACCACGAGAGGAACCAATGACCCATTAGTTCATCCAACGAGTCATTGTCCCGTCCCGTTGGTCAGTTCCAGAAAGCTCAGATCTTAGGCCCAGGACCAATGATTGGTCCCAACGAGTTGTGGTGTCAACCAATGACTCGTTGTGTGATTGTTGGATCCCGACATACCCTTTTTTAGACTTTTATCTCAAGGGTATTTTTGTAACTTCCCACCTTATTAATCCCTAAACTATGTCATTTGTGGTTATTTTCATAGGTATTTATGGAGTTAATCGACAATTTTCTCTCATTCCTCTCATTCTCTGAAAGTCAGAACGTAAAAAACTCAGTCAGGGAGCATAGAGCAAGATCAAGGGTTTCAATTTTGTTCTTAGATTTCTCAAGGGTTTTTCTCTGGGATTTTTACACCAGGTATGTGGGAATTCAATAAGGGAATTGTTCTTCTCTTGTGCCCCAACACCCTTATGTAATTGTCTGTCAGTCTTAGCCCTGAATATCAGAAATAGGGTTAGTTCCAGTCAGATTATGAATATTCTTGTGTATTTGAAATCCTTGTGAACTCTTGCAATGTTTTCAGCATTTATCAAGCATGTTGTTATTCTCTTCATGAACTATTGTTAGCCTTAATTATGCAAATACAGTAAACCAAGTCTTGCATAATTGTATAGATAAAAATACTACTTGATTCTATTAGTTCCTGAATTTTCATGTTATTACCATTTTGTGGATTCACAGTTAATCTGAATGCTAGTTCAGTCTCAGTTAGCAATTAGCCTTTTCAGCATCTTACAGTAAGTCAGCTGATCAGTTTGACAATGGTCTATTCTTGAGGAGTTCAGTTCAGTAATAATCCCTAGTTTCATTTATCAGTGGTGCTCTAGACGGTTATGACACTTCCAGATAAGTAGCTCTGGCCAGTCTTAGAGCCATCAGTATCAGTTATCAGTTAATTCTTTAGATGGTTAGAACGCTTCCAGTAAGTAGCTCTGAACAGTCTTAGAACACCAGTTTTCAGTTATCCAGTCCTACAGACTCTCAGGTTACTTCCAGATAAGTATTCTTGACTTAGTCTAGGACCCTGGCTTCGAGCTATCAGCTCAGTAGTCAAATTAGGACTATCCAGTGGGAGTAGTACTTAGCATTGAGCAGACTGGGGTTCTGGCACACTCAGGTTCCCAGAACTACATTTCCACCATAGGTTATTGGCCCAACGGGCCCAGACTTGTGATCACCCAGCTCAACCACTATTCCCTGGCAAGGTACAGTGGGCTTTCTTCGATGGGGTCTATACATCGGACTCCAAGTTTAGCTCACGTGGTTATATGTCGGTTATAGACACTCCCACTTGTCAGTATAGCTTCGGTTTAGTTCAGTTTAGCTCAGTTCATTCACTCAACTCCAGGACATGTTTATGACTGTCAGGCAGGGTCATTATTGACCGTATTAGTTATAGCTCAACTTTTATCAATTTTCAGTAGCAGTTGGTAATTTCATGTTACTTTAGTTTAGTGCTTATTTTTCCATGCTTATTGTATATCTCACTTACTCAGTACATTCAAAGTACTGACGCATACTTTCTATGTTGTATCATATTATGATACAAGTGTAGGTTCTTAGTCTCAGCATCTTCAGTAGTTCCCTCCGACCATTTCAGCAGC
>JACEIK010006274.1:37671-49126 GCA_018107945.1 Datura stramonium | reverse complement strand
ATATGATGTTTTTGGACAGTTATGGGAAGGACAATTAAATTTTAATTTCATCAGGCTTTTTGTTTTGTTTTCTCCAGGAGAGTTTGTGTGTAAACACAAATTCCACCAATTACGATTTAAAAAACAAAATTTGACATGATTTAATTAGGGGTGTGAATGGTTTTTAAAAAAATCGATTGAAGTATTGAATCGATTGAATCGAACGTATTATTAGATTTTTAAAAATAAAGTTATAGGTTCTTAAATAAATCTTTAATAGTAATGAATAATTAAAGTAGACTTTTTTATTTTATAAAAATTAATTTAAAAAAAGGTTAAATCGTGTCAAATAAATTTCTATAACACTTAGAACTGTCTTTTTAAGAAGTTATTGAATCTTTTCGTTTACAAAGTTTATGCAGGTGGAATAATAATGCTAAGTAGGCATTGGGTCATGTATCGAAATTATTAATAGGGTACAAGTTGATTTGAAATTCGAAATTCTTTCTTAGTTCTTTTTATTTTTTTCCCTTTTTTTCTTTTAAGCAGATCCGCTTCGATGCAAAATGAATTTTTTTCTTTGGTCTTTTAGTGAAATAAGAGTGTATGTAGGGGTGGATTCACCGTAGAAGCTATGGATTGAACAAAACTTAGTTTCTATAACTTAAACTCTACATTCGTGTTAAGAAATTTACTGAATATAATCTATTAAGAACTCAATAAATAAAAAGGATCAAGGTCTAGAATTCATAAATTTAAAATTCTTAATCCATCTTTGGACTGTATGGTGTGATTATTACATTATCTAATGGGAATCTCTTGACGATTATTCTTTTTTACATATTAGGAGTGCGAATTGAGAATTTAGCTATTAGCAGCGGCGGAGCCAAGAATACAAGAGGATTATTCAAAAAAAAAAAATTAGGCTAAGAGATTCAACAACTTATATACATGCAAAAAAAATCATTTTTCCCTCATCTGCATGGTGCAATTTTTCAAAGAAGAGGATTCAATTGAACCTCTAGCACCCTTCTGGCTCCGCCCTTATTATGTTTGTGTGTGTGCTGGTGATTATATTTGGTTTTGTGAGTGCAAAAAGATGGGATGGAAGTGTGTTTGTGTTGGGCTGAACCAGCCCAGCCAAAGATACTCTTCTTATATTGTCCGCTTTGGGCTAAGTCCATAGGGTTTTCCCCCCACCAGTAAGAGTTATTTTTATCATGGTGTGATACTGTCTGCTTTGGGCGAAAATTGCATGGTTTTTTCTTGAAGGACTCACGTCAATTAAAGTTACTCTTATCATGGTGTGTGATACTGTCTGCTTTGGGACAAACTAACATGTTTTTTCCTTAAAGGCCTCACGCCAATTAAAGTTATTCTTAATCATGGTGTGTACATGTTACGGTCTGTCTTGAGCCAAGTCTGCATGATTTTTTTCAAAAGGCTGAGACATCATTAATAGTATCACTATACCTTATACGTAGCTTCTTTTTCTTTTAAGTTGCCAAAGTGGGACTTTATTTGCACAGCCAACTGTCTGTAGGCGAGTGATGAGTATTTGATCAAGCTTTATAGCATTTGTTTTCTGACTTAAGTGTTTTACTGGTTTGGATAATGATTTAAACAGAAGCAAGCAGATATCATCTATTGTGAGCCCATTGGATAATGATTTTGCTAGAAACCTATAGGATTTTTTACTCTAATATCTTTGAAGAGGTCAAGATAGTAGACTGGTTGTAACATTTTGGTATTCTTCAGTCATGCTAAAGAATCCCAAAATAGTACTTAGCACTTTGGTTCATGTTACATATTGGTTGCACATAGTCTAGTTGATTAGCTGGTCCAACTTTTAGGATATATGTGTTAATTGAGTTTTGATAATGGCATAATGCAGAATGTTAACAGAAGTACATTTTGCACTGATATATCTCGAGTGATAAAATTTGTTCGTAAAAGCTTTGATGTATCATTATGATTTACAGACATTTGTAGGTATGTTTGAAGAGTTTGAAGAATATAAAGGCGGTTTAGTAGTGGCTGTGTTTTTATATCAGTTGTAGTCTAGCAGAAATAGTGTTAACTGCAGCCTGTTCTTTCGATTTCCAGCAATTCAAGGATAGTGGCAATTCGTGCTTATAGAAGACGAACAATAAGTAAACAAGAAAACATAATGCAAAATTAAGAAACCATATGTAAATTTTTTGTGACAGCTGTGTAAGTACTAAAATTTGTGCCTTCTTGTAGAACTTCTTAAGTATGTTGAATTAACATTATGAAAGTATATTTAAGCTGCTGATATACTTATGAGAGAAGAAAAAGGATAATTAGAGACTGAAATGTTCTTAACTAAGCCGCTATCTACTGTGCAATACGACTGAAACTGATCTTACAGAAAACGAGATGAAATTCCATTTCAAGTGAATAGAAAAAATGGATATACATGTTAATATTGAATGGATTTGCTATAGCCAGATCTTTGAAGTGTGGATCAGATATGCTTTAGCTGCATATTTGTGTTACTTCTCATAGTAGTTGATGTTCATTTTTGCTGGTAAAGGTTATCCTGCTACTTTCTAGCAGCCTCACTTTGTTGAGCAGATATTGTATGGTAACTGAAGCATCCTTCAATTTGCTCTTTAAACTCTCTTCTTCCTTAGTCCCCCGTCTTCTTTCCTCTATAAGCATGCGAGCTAGAGTCTTACTCCTAGCTCTTTCATGCTGCCAATGGCGCAAAACCTGGTGTAAACTATTCTTCGTACTATTATTCTCTTCTCTCAAGTCATTGGACACAGTATCTTCCATCTTCACAACTGGATTTCTTGAGATAGATGCTTGCTGAGTGTGATTTCCAGGCATAGTTTGATTTCTTTCTTGTACTGAAGAATGAAGTGGTACTGTATTCTGACAGGTTGTGTGGCCGACGTTGGAGCTAATCGGGGAACAGGATTTTCTTTTAGGCACAGAAGCGTTTCCTGGAGTTTCATCAGTTTGCCTATTTAATGTACACACTTGCTGGGTTTGATCTCCAGACATAGTTTGTCGTCTTGCTTGTATTGAAAAATGAACTGGCTGGGACACTTTTCCGGACCCTAAGCACATGCCGGATGCTTCGTGCACTGAACTATCCTTTATTGAAGAATGAACTGGTCCCATCTCGCGTTCTACTCCGGATGATTTCAACTTAGATCTATCATCATGAAGAGTTGTGTGCACGACGCTGGAGCTGAGCGGGGAACAGGATTTGCTTGTAGGCGCAGAACAAGCGTTTGGTTCTTCCTGATCAGGGGAGACAGTAGTGCTCTTTACATTGCGACGCTTAGCATAACCAATGAAATGACAGTTTGAAGACCAATACTTCTTCTGCATAACTTGTAGGCGTGCCTCGAGTCTAGCAAGGACGATTGTGCGCTCAAAGCCCTGTTTATCATGAGCTAGTTCAACAAAATTAGCTTCTAAGACGCCTATCACACATGACCATCGCTCCCAGCAGCACTCCACACCCTCCAGAAAGGCTTAATGAGCCTGTTCTTGTGATAAACATTGAAACCTTGAATATCAATGTGATGTTTTGCATCTTTGACAAAACCAACAGTTACTGCAGCTACAGATGTTTCATAACCAACGGATTGCGGTCTGTACGTAATCTCCTCGGACAACATCATGTCATTTACCAAATTATGATGTTCAACATCTTTCCCCCTCAAAATTATTCGAAATCCAGGAGCAGGCCTCAGATACAATATCGAAGCATAACTCCTTAAAGAATGTTGATAAGTTAGAAGGTGCCTGGAGTTGGGATATTCTTTCGCCATCTCAATCTTCTTTTCATCTCGACTAACGCCCCTGATTTGAATATCATGTGGATCGGTGTCAAAGTCAAGTTCCGTGTTTCCTCCTTCATCCTCCCAAAGATTGTATATGACAATTCGCGTGCCTTGATCACCTTTCAATAACTCAAACTGCTGGAAGAGATCCTGTTGGCTCTCGTAAGGAGACCGTGTACTATCGTCTTATCATTCCTTTTCCAATGTCAACTGAAGATCAGACCAACATCTCCCAAGTCTCTCCCCTCTTCAAATAATCGATCATAGGAACAACAATATCTTCTTTCCCCGTGCTCCTTAAAAAAGTGTATACAACTTGTTCCAGCACTCTGTGTCAACGTGCTCGTTGCTCCGTCTCTCCGCCGCGAAAACACAATGACATCAGCCCCTAGCCTCATACTGCTCGTTTTAAAACCGTTTCCATATTTTCCAATCGTGTTTGCTAATTTGCTTTTCACGGAATACCCAAGAGACATGCACTGACGCATGCTATCAGGATTCATCCCGCCGCCATTGTCTTCCAATAACAACATCTTGCTTCCCCAGTCTTTCTTGTTAGCAAGCACGTCTATACTGACATACGTAGCGCCATTGCAAAATTCGTCCATTACATTGTCTAGAAGCTCAGCAAAAGCACCCAATGCTCATTTATGACTTGTGGCATTTGAATGCAAAAATTTCGGGTGAACTCTAACATGATCCATGCCAACCGTTTGATCATAAGCCCCTGAGGAAAAACCCGTTTTTCCATTGTACTCTCCAGCTTTCCAGAACTGCTTACAACTAGTAATTGGATGAATAGACAGAGGAGCAATAATAGAAGGCTGATTCCATGACTCACTTTCAACTTTCATCTTCTTCATAGGGCTTTCTTGGATATCATCAAAATCATAATTGGTTATTGGAATCATCCTTATTATGCATAGTTGTGTTTGTGGGCACGTCACAAATCGTATGTTAGGTCGATGATTTCTTGCTTGATAGGCATGGTGATCATGTTTGTGAAAATTAATCAAAAATCAAGAACTCAAGTTTTTTATTTCAAACAAGGGGAAAAGAAGTTTTACAAGGACTCAAACTGATTAAGAAAAGTTTGTGATAAAGATTATGGAATATTGGGCTTATTTTTAAAGGTGTTGGATTTCTCCTTTTCATATATGAATATGGGTTCAAGATATCTTAAAAGTGATTGGTATTTAATTTTTGCTTTATCATTATTTTTTATTTTTATTCATAAAATATATTTAATGAGATTTTATAAATGAAAATATCATATTTATGTTATTCTTCTATGTGCTTATATCTTTTTTTTTGTGCTTTCTTTAATTGCACATTAAGCATTTCTCTTTCCTTTCACTCTCTCTCACTCTACGCTCTCGATTTTTATTCCCCGTTTATTACTCGATGCGTAGCTCATTTTCAATTCATTTGAATCTGTATATAGTGAAATTTATGTATTTTTCAACGTATTTTACATTATTTGACTTATCAGGTTCGTCTATTCGATAATTTTGCCCATCGGGCACATAAGTTGGTAATATTTCTATAATTTTAAAATTCTTCGTATAGGATTCATAGTCAATTTTGTCGTTATTGCATGAATAAAATTACATTCCAAAGACACAAGTAATGTGATAAGGTATAAGTGTAAAGAAGTTTATTACATGGAAAAAAAATGAAATCATGTCCCAAACGCACAAGTCATGGCATAAGACAATATGAAATCATGCCCCAGACACAAGTCACTGGCATACGACAAAATGAAATCATACCCTAAAAAGGCACAAGTCATAGCATAAGTGTAAAATTTATTAGATGCAAAAAAAATGAAATCGAGGCCCCAAAGGGTCATGGCATAAGGCATAAGTGTAAAAGCTTATTAGATGAAAATAAAATGAAATTATGCCCCAAACGACACAAGTCATGGCATAAGACATAAGTATAAAAATTTATTAATTAAAAAAATATTAAACCATGCTGAAGGCATAAGTCATGATATAAGACAAATGAAATCATGCCACAGAAATTTATGAAGTCATGCTAAGATATAAGTGTAAAAATTTATTAAATGAAAAAAAAAAAAAGAAATCATTCCCAAAGGCACGAGTCATGGCATAAGACAAAATGAAATCATACCCCAAAGCCACAAGTCATGGCATAAGTACAAAATGAAATCATACTCAAAGGCAAATGGCTGGCATAAGCGCTAAGTTAAAAAGTTTTTAGATGAAAAAAAATGAAATCATGCACCAAAGGCACAAGTTATGGCATAAGAAAAATGAAATCATACCCAAAGACACAAATTATGATATAAAGACAAATGAAATCATATCCAATGTAAGGTCATGGCATAAGACATAAGTGTAAAAAAATTAATTAGATGGAAAAAAATAAATTTTCTTCGCAGGCACAACTAGGCGTACATAGATCGGTTTGGTTTTATTTTCATTAAAAATTACTAAACCAATCATCAGGTTTGTTAAGTTATAAACCAAATCAACCCATCATAAGTCGGTTCTTTCGATTTCAATTTTAATTAGTTCTTTCGATTTTTAAACTAAATCAAATAGTTAAAAAATAAAAAATTAACTAAATTAGGTCTTTATGTTTATTTAAAAAAAAAAACTAAATCAAACATAACTAATTAAGCGAAAAATTGAAAACTATAAATTGACCTACGAGGGAAAATAAAAACATGAAGAAATGGGAGACGAAGCAATGAAGCAACTCATAACAAAAATAAAGAAGATATACTAACAAACATGCGAAAGTAACCAGCATCTGATGAATGAGGAGAGGAGGAGAGAAATCGGCCTATGAAAGTGAAGATAAAGGCGAAGGTTTTATTTAATCTTGCTAGATTTTTAGGTTAATATTAGGTCTTTATATTTAGATCATTTACTTATTAGTTAGTGTCTCTAAAAAATATTACAATTTACAAGTTTATAACTTATAAAATAAATAAAAAAACCTCAATTATCAATTCAATTTCAATTCAATTCAAATTCAAAATTAAAAAATTATAATTAATATTTTTATGTATAGAAGATTATATATATATTATGTCGATTTGGATTGAGTCCGGCTTGATTTTTTTATGGTTAATACCAAACCAAATCAACAATGGTGGAATTTTCTCAATGAAAAATCAATCAAACCAAGCTACATGTCGGTGTTTTTTCTCGATTTGACTTGGTTCCTCGATTGATTTGACTTGACGGTTGGCTTGTACATCCCTAGGCACAAGTCATGGCACAAGACACAAGTATAAAAAGTTTATTAGATGAAGAAAGAATGAAATTATGCCTCAAAAGCACAAGTCATGGCATAAGATAAAATAAATCATACCTCAAAACACAAGAGTCATGATATAAGTCATAAGTGTAAAAAATTTTGAGATGAAAAAAATAATGAAATCATACCCCAAAGGCACAAGTCATGGCATAAGACAAAATGAAATCGTGCGAGGCAGCGAAGTCGTGGCATAAGGCATAAGTGTAACAACTTTATTAGATGGAAAAATAAAATGAGATTACGGCCAAGACACAAGTCATGGCATAAGATATAGTGTAAAAAATTTATTAAATGCAAAAAAAATGACATTATCCCCAAAGGTACAAGTCATGGAATAAGACATAAATATAAAAAATTTATTAGATGGAAAAAATGAAATTAACTAAAAACACAAATCTTATGTCATGACTTGTTCCTTTGGACATAATTTCATCTTTTTCCATCTAACAATTTTTGCACTTGTGCCTTATGGCATGACTTTGTGCTAGACATAATTTCTATCTAATAAATTTTTTACTTATGTCTTATGCCATGACTTGTGCTTTTTGGACATAATTTCATTTTTTTTCATCTAAAAGATTACACCGCACTTATGCCTTATGCCATGACTTGTGCCTTAGACATAATTTCATTTTTTCATCTAACAAATTTTTTATATTTCTTATGTCAAACATAAGTAACTCAACATGTTTTTTTTTTTTCAATGCGGCAGAATTTTGCTGCCTTCCGCTCTAACGCGACTGCGTTGATGCGATTCGTTATATTTCATTTCATATCGAATGATTTTGCTGGTTACATCTTTTCGCTGTATCATGACTTCCACATTTGGACAGGAACTTTAAGCTTTTTTCCATCTAATAAATTTTTGCACTTATGCCTTACGCCATGATTTCGCCATTGGGCTTCATTTTCATCCAATAAATTTTTCGCACTTATGCCTTATGACAGCTTGTACCTTTGGGTATAATTTTTTCATCCAATAAATTTTTCGCACTTATACTTGTATGTAAATGACTTGTGCCTTTGGGCATAATTTTTCTATCTAATAAAATTTTACACTTATGTCTTATACCATGACTTGTACTTTTTAGGCATAATTTCATTTTTTCATCTACTAAATTTTCGCCTTTATCTTATGACTTGTGCCTTTGGGCATAATTTCACTTTTATTTAAATGACGAGAGTTTTACATAATCATAAAATTATAAATTATAAAATTAAAAATATTTTTAATTTTTTCATCTAATAAATTTTGCACTTATACCTTATGTCATACATTGTGCCTTTGGGCATAATTTCATTTTCCTATCTAATAAATTTTTGCATATACCTTATGTCATACATTGTGCCTTTGGGCATAATTTCATTTTCCTATCTAATAAATTTTTGCGCTTATGCATATATCATGAGCTTGTGCGCTGGGGCGTAATTTAGCTTTTTCTCCGTCTAATAAATTTTTACACTAATGCCTTCAACGCCATGACCTTGCCATTGGGCATCATTTTTTTTCATCCAATAAATTTTTCGCACTTATACCTTATGCCATGACTTGTGCCTTTGGGCATAATTTTTTTTTTCATATAATAAATTTTTTGCACTTATGCCTTATGCCATAGCTTGTGCCTTTGGGCATAATTTTTTTTTTTTTCATCTAATAAAATTTTTGCACTTATGCCTTATGCCATGACTTGTGTGCCTTTAGACATAATTTCATTTTTTCATCTAATAAATTTTTACATATGTATTATGTCATGACTTGTGTCTTTGCGCATAATTTTCATCTAATAAATTTTATACTTATGCCTTATACGTGACTTTGCGTTTAGGTATTTCATTTTTATCTAATAATTTTTTTTACACTTGATACCTTATGCATAACTAGTGCCTTTGGGCATAATTTTATTTTCCATCTAAATAATTTTTGCAACATGCGTACATGTAAGTATCTTGTGTCTTTGGGTATAATTTTGTTTTTTTATCTAATAAATTTTTTGTATTTATGTATTACGCCATGACTTGTGCCTTTGGGATATGATTTTATTTTTTTCATCTAATTTTTTTTTCAATTATGGTTTATGCCATTATTTGTGTCTTTGGGGCATGATTTTATTTTTTTTTCTTTGAGAGAATGCGCAAATACTCTGCGAACTTATCTGTATTTTTAAGAAATATTTAAATTTGCGGGAGTCTGTTACGCTTGCTATTCTTGTTTTAAATTGTATAACTAACACCTTTTGAGCTTACGTGACTCTTGGTGTGTTTGCACTTGTGGAGTGCGTGAATAGCTCAGGAAATACCATTTTTTAATTAAATTTTTTTCTCCATTTTGTTTTATTTTCTCTCTCTCTCTCTCTTTTGTTTCTTCTCCTTCTTTTTCCATTCCTCATTACCACTATCTTTATACATATATCTACAATTTTAACTATATCCTTAACCCACCGATTCTCCACAACATCCCCCTCTTTTTACATTCATTCTACTCTTTTTTCTTTTCCTATTTTGATAACAATCTATGAAATGAGTTTGGTGGCTTTTCATCATAACTCCTCCCCCCTTTTAATTAAAAATTTAAAGTCTAACATAACGTTTGATTGCTTGATTTGGCTTGATGTATTTTATTTTTCTTATTATTTTTGTTCCTCAAATTTACATATTTGATGGGTCTAATGGTGATTTATAAATTTTTGAATTTTTATTTGGCCCAGTTTAGATTTTTAACTTTTATTATGAGATGATTTGATTTTTGATAGATTTGAAGTGATGGTTTTCGATGATTTTAATTTAGTGGTGGTTTGATTTTATTTTTTAAATTGAATTTTTTAAAAAGAAAATCTCAAAATTAGAGTATGAATTTAAACAAACAAAAAAAGTGTTTTAAAAGAAAAATATAAAATAGTGAACTAAAAAGGAAAAAAGAAAGAAAAGGAAAATAAAAAGATAAACAAAAATGCTAGAAAAGAATGACATGACGAATCTAATTGAGTACGTGTCATGCGGTGTTTTTCTTAAAAGTGAGTAATTGGTATCGAAAGGTGGTATTTATACGATTTTAAATAAATATAAATTAGGTAATAGGACCTAGAAAACTTAAAGTGTCTTTTAAAAATAAGGTACGCATTTGGGAGTACTTTATGTATTCTCTCTTTTTTCTTTCATCTAATAAACTTCTTGTGCTATGCCTTATAAGTGACATGTCTTTGGGGCATAATTTTTCTAATAATAAGCGTCAAAAAATTGTTTATATGAGCCCTATACGAATAATTTTAAAATTATAGAAATATTATGCAACTTATGTCTAAAGGGCAAAAATGATCAAATAGACAAACTGATAAATAAAATAATATAAACATGCTGAAAAAATACATAAATTTCACAATAGATAGATTCAAAGAATTAGAGAAAAATGAGTTATGGCTAATCAATAGCGAAATAAAAAATATAGGAAGCGGAAAGACAAGAGAGTAAAAATGAAAGAGAATGCAATAAAGAGGCACAAAAATAAGTACCCGAGGAATAACATAAATAAAGATATTTTTATCCGCAAATCTCAAGCATTTCATGTAAAATTAAAGACCGTGTATAGCTGGGTTAAAAATTAAAAACTAATCACTTTTAAGTATAATCAATGCAAAATCTTGAAAATAAAAGATATCTTGAATTAACTAAAAATTTATTTGGACGTGCTTATGACTTTCAGAGGTTGTCATTTGGTAAGCCGTACTAATTAGAATATTCCTTGAATTAAATTTAATTAAAGATCAATACATTGTTTGGTTACTCAATTCAATTTAATCATACCTAATACATGAATTACTTATACACTATATGGTGTATTATATTATACCAAAATAAAGGAATTACTAATCCTATATTAACAATACAAGGATAAGACCCTAAATGACTAGACTACCCATCAATTCCTCTTCCTAAATTTCTTTATATAAAAATTCAAGGGTATAATTATAAAGAAGATTTTTGTATAGTTTCAAACCAAACACAATATATAATATATCTAGTTTTTAACACAATTAACCAAACACTTGATAAAAAATAATCTCAATATTACTATCCTTGTATTAACAATCCTTGCATTACTAATTCATATATTATTAATCCTTGCATTACTTGTCTTCGTACCAAAAGACCCCTTAATTTATAAGTCAAAAGTATGAGGTAATTCATACAAAATGTTTAAAAGCTATTTTTGACTTTAAATGTGGCAAAATACCTAAAGAGTCCGCTAAATAACGCAATTTCTTCAAATTCCTCCTAAACAATCAGTAGTCTTAACCCTCCTCCCCTCCCGAACTTAATTATTTGATAGTTTTTAACCCCCTAAATATGAATATAACAAAGAG
>JACEIK010006272.1:12918-37216 GCA_018107945.1 Datura stramonium | reverse complement strand
AGTGAAGAGTTAGAATGATCAACGACAATATTGTCAACTAATACAATATCTAGCTTAATACAGTTTTACATAATGCAAAGAGAGTATTGAGTTTTTTTTAAAAAAATAATTCAAGTTTTAGAAAGTTCTAATGGCTTTCATGCTTTGAAAGAGTTAGATCATGTGTATATCTAAAAATATGAGGCTAATCTTTTGTCTTCAAAAGATTATGAGAAAAGTTATTTTTTTGAATTTTTATTAGTTTAAAGTACCATATACACTTTTTCTTTTCTTAAATTAGTGTAATGATAAGTAGGTATTGTACCTGCTTATCTTTTGCATAAAATTAAGATTATTGCTTGTTTTATGTTAAAATATATGCATCTCGTGGTCTGATTTCTTATTTTGCAGGTGACACGAAAATGTCAAAGAGCTATGCTTAGCTAAAAAAGAGACCAAATAGCAAGCCAAGAAGCCAAAACATACAAAGGGCAGAAAGAAAAGTCAAGAAGAACAATAAAGAGCGGATCGTGTTTCACAAGATGCGAATCACGGATTCATCGCACACTAAGCCATAAAGTAAACATCTTAGCCATACTAAACATATATGGAACGTGTGCCGCAAAACTCTAACCGCAAAACGCGGATCAAACACGTCTGAAGTCAGAATGCCCATTCTATAGCCGACCAAGTGTTCGAGGTACAAACCGCATATCATGAAGAACTTGTCATGGACTCACTACATCTCAAGATAGAAGATCCTGCCCAGTGTGAAGGCAAGCGTAGTCAAGGCATGGACCGCGTTTCACCAACTGCGATGGAAAAAATGAAGTTGATGTTTTGATGGGGGCAATTTTGTAAATCTTTAGGGAAGAAAATTTGTTGCCTTTTTAACACTTTGTAGGATTTTAATATTTAACACCTCGGTTTTTGGAAAATGAACATCGTGACTCTAGACTTTGAACAAGAAATTTGAACAAAGAAAACTTCACTGCTTTGGGAGGTTCGAATACAATTCCAAATCAGTTTCTTCTACATTCTTTGCAAGTTCATGTTGAAAACTAATTGTTTGTTTATTATTATTATGTTTCTCATTATGAGCAACTAAATCTCATAATTAGGGTTGTGAGAACCACGAGGGAATAATGTTAAAAGGTCTACCAACTTAATGATCTTAAACATCATTGCATGTGTATTGTTAATTTCTTCATTTTGAACGCCTTTTTGTGGTTGAAAGTGCTAGAACTTGAATATGGTCTTACTTGTGTGATAAAATAAGTATAAATTTAGTAAAGGAACTAATAATGGGGATTTGAAGCTACTAACCCTCGTCTAATAACTAGATCTATTACAAGAATAGTTAACTCGAAATTGAAGATGAATGATTAATTAGTTGATAATTTACCAACACATTAGGCTTTTAAGCATGAGATATTGCCTTGTTTTCACACAAATTAGGAAGGTTTTATATTCTTTCTCTTTGTTTGTGATTTGACTTAGACAAAGAAAATAAAAGAATTGAACGAAAAACACCGAGATGGAAGCAAAGAAAATGTTTGCGGATATTGGCACCTGTGAAATGCAAGTGCCACACAGTTAGCACTGGAAAATGAGAAGAAAAGAACTTGTGAAGCACAGGTTGGCACATGCCAAATACAGGTGCAACCGCAGAAGGGATTCAAGCAACACTTCTTCGACCTGCGAAGAACCTACAGCTCGTGGTCGCAGGTGCCGCATAAGTGACCCGGATGCTGACAAGGAAAAAATCATCTAAAATTGGGACAAGTGTACTTGAGAAACTTTAAGGATAAATTTGAAATGTTGTGAAAATGGGAATTTTCAAATTTTACCTCAATTGTACACACTCATGTTAAAACTTTTTCATAGCATAGAATCGAATTGTATAGAGAAATAGTGAGAAGTAGAGAGATATAGAGAGTACACTTTCCTTCTTCTTCTTCAACTTAATTTGATAAAGAACACCATTGTTGTAGATATTTGAAAGCTTAATTTGTTATTCAATATGATGGTTTTAGAGAAATTTTTCATGGGTATAATTTTTCTCTCTCTATTTATGAGTAGCTAAATTATTAGCTAGGGATGTGTGCATGATAGGTGCTTAAACTTGATTGGGTGTTGATGTTTAATTCTTACATTCAATTTATAAGTATACATCTATTGTTTTTTCTCTAAATTTTAATTGAAAAATTAATGGTTGTAAATATTAATTTAGTTTGCTTATCTTACTTTTGCTTGAGAAAGAGGAGTGAGATTTGGGTGAGGAATCAATACTGAGGATTTGGGTATAGGTGTGTGGGATTGAGTTAGAGATAGTCATGACCCATATCTCCACTCCATTAAACGGTTGAAGCTAGAGATATCTTAACCCTTCCTTAAACTTTGTGGTTGATTTATGTTGTGACTTTGGGGTTTGAGAAACCCAAAGTAAAAACACCCCTGTGGTTGAAAAACAAGAGGGTGTAATGTTATTCATTGCAATCCATGCTAAAAATTGAGTTTAAGGCATTTCAATCAACCCCAATCTAGTTGACACCCATCATTAGCACACCCCTAGTTCCTCTCATCTATTGCAACAATGCATTATTCAAATTCATTTTACTATTTGAATTCAATATTGTTTCACTCTTTCCATCAATTTTTACTTTTCGTATGTTAAACAATGATGCATACTAGTTTGAATTAATTTATGAATTTTGGATTATCTCACTCAATTCCTTTTGGGATTCGACCCCGACATCGATTGGGTATTTTATTTTTTTGGCAACTACTGCAGCCACCTCCTTTAAACAAGAGAGATGTATTGACCATTATTAAAAAATGGCGCTGTTGCCAGGGAATTAAGTTGTGATTACCATTATTTTTTTAGTGATTTAAATTTATTTTTTCATCTTATTTTGCTTTTACATTGTTTTTGTGTTTTATTCTAATTTCTTATGTGTGTGAAATGATCCACGTAAGTAATGCAGGGAGCGTAAATGGTTTTATGGACAGAGAGGATGAGCCTATCACTAATGATATAGCTGGTTCCATTCGCCTACCACCCACAGTAGGTGTAAGATCCATTCAATTATTATAGCACCTGACGATCTAAATATGGGTAAATTTAATATTTTTGCAAAGCCTGGGTTAGGTTCTTGTATTTCAAAGATTATGTGACGGAAAATTTCGAATGAGCTAAGTTAAAATCAGTTGGACCTAGGTGTAGAGCTGCCAAAGTGAACAGTATCCGCTATAATGAGATTGTTGCAGCGGAAGTTCCTTCACTGCAGCAGGCGACGCAGACTAGAACCTATAGTCTTGCCCAGGTTAGGATTTAAAAACCTATTCCATAAGGGTTGGTGAACAAAAATGCCTAGAAATAGAAATTAGGATTTCTAACAAGGAGAGAAAAGTAATTAGAATAGAGGAGGCAAAACTTTACCCCTCACTATGACAATTCACCGCAAGGACTCAGTACTTAAGGCAAGCATGCAGCTGGAGACTTCTCGTCGATAGCTTCGCACCCAGGTAGACTATGACTTACTTACATGTTATACTTTTGTTTAGCAAATCATATATGTGCATATGCTTGATCTACCATTGATGAGTAAGGAAAAATTCCATGTTAATCACTATTAGGTTGAATATAATCAGTATGTATCTTATGAGATGAATATGATTGGGAGAAAATAGAAAAGAGGTGATGAAATCACCACAATATAAAATTTCATGGGTTCGAAGAGTTTTGGGTCTAGACCGTTGGAGTTCTATGTTAGGTGGGAATTCATAAAATGCTACTCGGCTATACCTCGAGTAAGGGACTGAAGGATATATATGGGTATGGGTTTCAGGCAGTTCATGCATTCGAATAAGTTAAGGGACTAGAAAGTTCGCGTTTCATAGATTTATGTGCTGTGATTGTATGTTTCATTTCAAATTGTGCAATGTTACATGAGAACGAAGGGTAATTGACAATAATGATTTATTAATAAAGTATATGCATAAGGGGTGAGCCGAATGCAAGGAACCTTTTCGAGAGAAATCTAGGTGAAAAGTTGGGTCGAAGTACTAGTTGAGCAGTACCGCTGTAGCGAGACCGCGATGGAAGAAATAATGTCATTGCAGTGAAGCCCAATCTCGCGAACAGGCCAGTGCACCATATCTCAGTGAATTTTGGGAAGGGGAGATGTAATTATGAACTGGTCCTGGTCCATGAATGTGTTATAGCTTGTAAAGCGTGATCCTTGTTGTGTATGTGATTCTGTTAATAAATTCAACTGTGATGTACTTTTCCTAAAATGATGGGTGGAATCCGTGATAACCACTTGAGGAAATGGGGCGCATATGAATGGAAAGGTGAGTCATCTGTATGTAGGGAACGAGGGGCTCGTGTCCAAGGTGAGTATCCAGACGAGCAGGTTAGTATGATCAGTCTTGTGACTGAATATTTGGATATGAGTGGCTTGCCTGAGGTGAGCATCCAGGAAAGTAGTACGAATGGATACATAAAAAGTTATGACCAAAGATTTATACGGCTGGGTGTACAGTACATGAATTTCTAGAGTCCCCTGCAGGTCATGACTGGAAAGGAAAACATAAGACCCTCTGGCATCTGTGTACAGTGATGTGACAGAGACATGTGCATGGCATGTCAACGATGGTATGGGTGTGAGATAGATATTGTGAAAGTATGGTATGATATACATACGACTATGATGACAAAGATGTACAGATATACAACTGTGACATGAGATATATCGGCATGATTTAGTATGATGTGAGAGACACAGTTGGGAGGTAATATATGATGATATGGTGTAAGTATGGTACTGCATGACATGATTATGATTTAGAGACATAGTGTGAAATTCGGGAGAGACAGGTATGTACTTGTACTTTAATTGTGGAGGACTTAACGCCATCAGTATTGTTTGATGTTTTCCTTTTGTGTACTTGAGTTATTTAATCAACATTGTAGTCGAATGCTTGATTTATGTGGTCACTGTGGGCTATAGAAGGTAGCATAACTGAGTTAACAATGGTAGTGAATTACAGTAGATCGCTGGTTTAACTTTATTATAATTGTGTGGGTAAAAGAGTAGGAACAAAACTAAAGAGGGGAAGTTAATCATATGAGTCAATAAATAGGTCCTTAAATAATGGAAATGGACTTGGTTAGTGATAATGGAAATATAAATAAGGTAGACCTGAAACTTATGTTTAAACGGAAGGATGAAAGGGGAAAGGATGAGTGTACAAGGCTACTACCTAATTAGGGTAACGCTGCAGCGGGCGAATTGTCACTGCTGTGATATAGTTGTAGTGGTCAAAATATCTGCTGCAATGAGGTGAGAGGAACAAAATAGAAGTTAGGATCGATAGCTAGAATTGAAGGGTAAGTGCATGAATATTGATGAGTTATAAGAATTAATAAAGTTGTTATTGAACTTGTTGGGTTATAACTATAAGTTGGAGTCATTGTTAAAATCGAGTAATTCGATTGCATGTTAAATTATATGTTGTTATGTGAACTAATCTTAGTCGGTTGATGATGCCTACCGTTACATGTGTGTACTGATACTACCTTGCTACACCTTTTTGATGTAGGTTGTGACAGGTTTGAAGATTCATGAACGGTCAGAGTAATCAACGTCAACTTCCTTATTTTTCTCTGTAGATGAAATTGTGTCATTTTAATTTGTCAGTATTCTATTGAGCTCTTGTACCTGTCTAGACTAGATCTTGAGAATGTCATGGTTTGGGAGGTTTTATTTAAAATTTTTGGAGTCATTTTGTATTTTATGCAAGTTAAGTAGTCTTGAGCTTATTTCATTTGTTGGTTAAGAGAAGGGTTCTCTTATCGAGTTAGAATTGATGTAGGCGCCCGCACGACTCGCCATTTTGGGTCGTGATAGTAGGGAATGTTGTTCTTCATGTAACAAGCACTATGTTGTATCTATTAAAAATGAAGGGGTTGTTTGGAGGATAAGCTAGTGAAGATTCTAATCGGCACCTCTGAACCTTTATTATAATTTATCAACCGTTCAATATAAACAACATTAGTAAAGAATCTATCCATTTGAGATTGTTCTCATTTTATTTGATAGGAGAAGCCATGGTATGGTTGGAGGAGTTACCATTTGGATCCATCACATCTTGAAATGAGTTAACTGAAGCGTTCCTCAATAGATTCTTTCGTCTTTCCTAGATGCTCTAATTGAGAGAGGAGATCACAAATTTTAGATAGCTTTCAGGAGATCCTATTCATGAAGTGTGGCTCTGATCACAAAAGTGCTAGAGGAGGAAGAGGTTGACACTCCTCCTAAAGATGTAAATATGGATAAAGAGGGAGAGGAGGCCCAAAGTGCTAAAGGCCAGGTGCCTAGAGTTCCACCTCCTTAACCCCAGTGGTTAACCTAGAAGAAAGAGGACAACCAATTCAAGATGTTTATTTATATGTTTAACAAGTTTTCCATCAACATAACACTGGTAGATGCATTGCTCCAAATGTCGAGATATGCTAAATTTATGAAGGAGTTGTTGAAGAAGAAAATAATTATGGATGTGGCATGGTAGAGGTGTCGCATCATTGTAGTGCAGTGATTGTAAGCAACCTTGTTCCAAAAAGAGATAACCTGGGGCATTCACTATTTCGTGCACCATCAGGGTGTATTTGTTCAACAAACATTGTGCAACCTTAAGGCAAGCATTAACTTGATGCCCCTACTGATCTTTAAAGATTTAGAATTGGCAAGTCCTAAGCCTACGACAATGATGTTGCTCATGACTGATCTATCTATTAAGTGCCCCATGGGAATCCTTATGGATGTGTTGCTCAAGGTAAACAAATTCATTTTTAGCCAACTTCATTGTGTTGGATTGTGATGTTGACATGGAAGTGCCCATTATCTTGGGGAGACCATTCTTGTTCACAGGGCGAGCTCTAGCAGATGTTGAGCTTGGTGAGCTAAAGTTTTGGGTTTGTGGTGAAGAAGTAACCTTTAATGTGTGTCAACTAATGAAACCACCTGATGAGTGTAAGGTGATAGCTATGATGGATGATGAAGATAAGCCAAGGGATGAACTTGACATGGAGGACAAACCTACGGATGATTGATGCGTGAGGTGAAATCCTCATGCCATGACCTTAAATCAAGCGCCTCTTGGGAGCCAACCCAAATGTCTTTAATTTCCTCATTACTTCACATTTTTGTTGCTTTTGCTTTGTAGTATGATTGGATTGTAGACAAAGTGGAAGAAAAAAAAGGATGAACACCTGCGTTGGACCTGCAGAATACAGGTACCAATATGCGGAGTGCAGGTCAAGCACAGACTTGTTCCAGAAGGCTTAGTAAAATGAGGGGTACCTGCGCCTCACCTGCAAAACGCAATCATAGACCTGCAAAGAAAAGGTGTAGTGAAGATCTAAACCAGTGCACTTGGGAAAAATCTTTATGAGTCCTGTGTCTCACTGGCAAAATGCAAGTGTAAATTTACGAGACACCGGTATACCACACCTCCAAGATAGTGCATTGGACAAAATGAGGCTGGCCTGCATTTGACTTATGGCTCACAGATCCAAATTTGCGGCTGCAGGTCCATTGAAAGTACAGGTATAAGGTAAATTATAAATTTTTTACCGCCTATTGACCAAACTGATCAGATCTGGACCATGGCTCTTCAATTTCTTCCCCCACTTCTCAAAACCCTTAATTTTATACACCTCACCATTTTCTTAACCCCTCAACCACCATTTCAACTTCCCACATTCCTCCATTAACTCTTCATTAATTCCACCCAACCATTTATATTTTTCCCCACCCATAAAACGCACCATTCCTTTCACTTTGCTACCATCATACACCACTTCAAGCACCAATTAAAAGAAGAAAAGGCTTAGATAGGCCATTTTTGAGTAAAAGCTTCAAGTTTCAACTTGCTCTCTACTCACTTCAGTTGGTATGTCCTTAAATTTACATCTTTGTTTCTTTGAACTTGATGACATGTGTAGCACAAAAATCATAATAATTTTCATTTCCATGACCCATGTTTCCCTATTTCATCAATATATCCTCTTCATGTCTATGTTAAAATAAAATCTTGTAGGGGGGGGGGAGTTTGAAATTAAAAATGGAATAGGTAGAAATTCTTGTTCATGATGCTATATTTATTGGGTGTGCTATTTTTCTTTGAATATTTAGTTGGGGGTGAGGTCTGAGTAACCCACTTTCTTGAAATGAATGATTTTTTCCAATGATGGATTGAGTGACGTCTTTGTTAAGGGAAATCGTCATTTCTTCTTATGTGCTTAATAGTGTTGATGAAATAGGATAATGTTAGTGAGTATGTTAGATTGTTGAAATAGAATTGATTCTTGTTGGTAGAATTGGCCACTTGAAGTTTTCCGATGATAGATGGGGTAACATCCTTCTTAAGGCAAGTCATTTAGCGGTCATAATGGTAAAAACAATTTGTTGATTGATAGTGTTAGAAAATCTTTTGGAGAAGTCTGAGTACACATTAGATAATGATTTTACTCATACTTGTTTAAAAATTTGTGGTGAAAACATGAAATTGAAGTTTAGGCACTGTTGAGCAACTACGGGCCGTAGATCTTGCACTGCTGAATGCAGGTTGTAATGCAGGTCTTGGTGTTGGGCTTCAGGTTCATTGCCCTACTCTTGCGTTTCACCTTTTGGCCACAGATCGACGTTTGCAAAATGTAGGTTCTGAGGCCATTTTGTAGTAATTTTGTTCTGCACCTGCGGCCGCAGGTCCACACCTGCGAAACACAAGTGTAGTGCAGGTGCTATCAGTGATTTTAATTGTTGTTTTACTTTGTGGAAATCCAATTTCTTTCTTTTTCTTTCCTTATCTTAGCATAGTTTTTTTATTTTCTTTTCCTTAAAGAAAAATACAAAAAGAGTTTCGTTCATGTTATGGAACTCACATTGTATTGTAGGAAAATGTCCTCATATAGGCATCGGAATAAAGGAAAAGCTCCTATGGGGGTTGGCACCCATTAGGAATCTGAACTAGCAGAGGAAGAGAGAATATCCCAACTCCTCTTTGGGCTTGAAGGAATGGAGACCTACTACCTCTCCTTCAAGGAGAAGCGAGCAATGACAGAAGAGACCATATTTAATGTTGACTCTTTCAAGGATGACTTCCCCGATAGTGGCAAACAATTTGAAATATGGGATTGTGAATCTTTCACTCAACCCTTGGACCCCTACTTCCCAGAGTTTGTGTGGGAGTTTTATACCTTTTATGGAGCCCGACAGGACCTCCTAAAGTACAAAGGCCGAGTGGACTTAATACCCTGCTTATCATCCATGTTAGTGTGGGGCTAAGAAGTAGACATCACCCTTAACACAATTAATTCCATTTAATGGGCAGATCTAGTCCGTCCTGGCTTAGGGTACAAGGAGATTGGTAGCAAAAGAAAATTAATATGCATGGGTGGAAAGTATTATTGCTGAAGGTCGGCCTCAGTAGGTAGTTATGAAGAGTGATATTCGTCGCCACGATGTGAAATTTGAAGCTAAAATGTGGCTTGACCTGGTGTGCACCCGAATTATTCCCTCTAAAAATACAACACATTTCCCAATTGAGGTAGCCATCCTCATAGCTTGTATCATGGATAGGGTTCATTTTAATATGGGGGAGATCATAGATGAACAATTCAAGTGAAAGGCTCAACAACAGGCCATTTCTATGTGATACCCAGTCCTCATTAGCTTGCTATGCCTACAGAGCGACTGCTTTTTGGTTTGACAGCTAGATAAAATTCAACACTAATGTGTTGTGGGTTTACAATACTTTTGACGCTTAAAACTGAGAAAATATGCATGGTATTAGGTGTATTTATAAGGATATGATGCACTTTTGATTTTTTTCAGGGAAATAAGGTGTTGGAGTTGAAAGCTATGAAAGAAGGAAAAGGAGTGCGAAAATTGGGTCAAGTATAGACTTAAGTACGTGTCGTACCTTGGTGGTACGAGCCATACTGTAAGTCTTGGTAAACTTCAGAAAGAGATACACAAGGTACTGGCTTGTTAGGACTCTTGGTACGAGCCATACCATCCTGGTACAAGCCATACTGTGAATCATAGAAAATATCAGAAGAATGCACTTTGATTAGTCCCCTAGTATGGATGGAAACCACATGTCGGAGGAGCAAGGTACGAGCCGTACCAAGACACCGAGGGAAATATTTAGAGGATGCTAGATATCTCAGATCCAGACTATGACAGGATTGTACGACTAGTATGAGCAATGTACGAGTTGTACCAGCTCTCAGCACTTAGCAAAATTCAGAGCTACCAGGTATTGTACGAGTGAAGCTACGACTCATTTGATCAAGTTACAAGTTTTATGAGAAGGCGGAGAAAATTAATTAGTTTTACATGTTAATTTAGGAAAGGCTTCTAATTGTTTATATAAATACTTTTTAGATTATTTTTGTTAGCAGATTTTACAGGATGACTACTTCGAAGGAGAATTCGACTTTTGGGAGATTCTTACTGAGTTTTTCAATATTCTTCGATTTTACTTCATTGATCTTGAATTGATCAAAGTTGAATAATGCAATAACCCAGTAGGTTTTATTTGAATCTTCAATGTAAGTTCTTTAATTATGTTTTATTTAATGAATGTTAATTCTTTGCTTATAATCATGAGAGGCTAAAAGCTCCACAACTAGGGTTATGGGAACCATGGTGAATTAACAAACTAGGATTCTCACAAAGTGATTCTAAACTAATATGAATGATTGTATTGTCATCCAATAGGGACGAACCAATCATTTGGATGAACCTAAGTTAGTAGTTCTACAAGCTAAGTATTGGGATAGATCACAAGTGTAAAATCTGAAGTAGTTATTAATAAATGGGGAACACCTCCCTAGTTAACTGTATCGACTTGATAACAACTTAAATTTTCAATACTTTTAAGTGTTTACTTCTTCAAAACCCACCATTCAGAGATAACCAAACTAAAAGTCTAAATACTAGCATTATTGTACATCCTGGCCATATTCCCTGTGGGATTGACCCCAACCTTTGTTGGGTTCTTTATTAACAATGTTCGCGCATAATTTTTCAAGGGTGTGATTTGAGCATTAACAAAAGTGGCACCATTGTGGGGAATACGGCTTAGGATTAGAGTAATTGCTATGTTTAACTTTTAGTCGTTATTTTCTCATTCATGTTTTCTTTTGTTTTTTGCACTCACAAGTTGCCAATTGGTGAATGCTAATTACTCAATAAAGTGGAAACCCTCTGCTTCCACTTGATACTGAGATAGAGAAAAGACTGAAAAATGGAAAATATTGAGTAGAGAGAGGCATGATTAGTAGAAGAAGCTCACTAAGATGAGTTAGCTCGGTAGGAAGCACTTTAGGAAACCGAGGATGCTCGCGATGAGGTAGTAAATGCTGGCCACCATGGAAGGCATAACAGAGGCCAAAGATATGCTCCTCAGTTTTATGATGATGATTACCCGGGTGTTGATGAGGTCGAGTCAATAGGAGCCATTGTACCTTATCCTTTGCCTGTTGGGGCAAAGTTTGATATCACTAGCACCATGATCCAGTTGCTTAACATGAAAGGGGTGTTTAGTGGTCACACAACTAATGATGCTAATCTGCACCTAATGAATTTCGTTGGTATATGCAAGGTGTACAGGTTACCAGGTGTAAGCAAGGATGCCATATGATTGAGACTCTTCCCACTCTTTATCTGGAGAGGCCACATTATGGTTATTGGAGTTTCCCAACGACTCCATTACCAAATGGAGGGAGCCAAATCAAGCCTTCTTAGAAAGGTTCTTCCCACCTTCCAGGATGCTACAGCTAATGAATGAGATCTATAATTTTCAGCAGTTGAAGACTGAGGCAATACATGAGACTTGGCTGAGATTTTAGAAGAAGCTGGCTAAGTTCCTGAATCATAAAACTCCCGATGACGATTTGTTGGAAACTTTTTATAGGTCTTTGAACAAGAGCACCAAGGTTGTAGAAGATACGGTGGTAGGAGGAGCATTGATGAGTCACTCGTGGGAGCAAGCAACTATCATACATGGCTGAGTGACTAAGATAAATAGGGCATGACACACCAAGGAAGCTGATACAGCTGCAAATACATCTGCCATAAGGATGACTGCGGACTAATGTAGAAAAGAGGAGGAACGTGATTAGGAGTTGTCTCACATGAGGACATCTTGAGACATTCTCACGAAGAATATTATGGGCTCTAGAGCTCAGAAGATGAATGCAGTGGGAGCTCAAGGTTAGGAACAGGGTTTTGAGCAGTCAGATTTCGAGGAGGAAATGAACTTTTTGGATAGTCAGGTAGCGGGTTTTTGGGATAACGCCTAAGGGTCTGGATAGGACACTTGGCTCCAGGGTTTCGGAACCAAGTCAAAACGAGTATAGAGGCAACTAAAATAGGAATCGATATAGGGGTAGGAGCAGAGTTCGTGATTGAGAATGAGAGTGGAGAAAGAATGAAGGCTACCAACAACCGCGCAGGTTTGTATGTTCCTCCAAATATTCATGAGGGTGATGTTGGACCCTCAAAATTGGAGAACATAATGGCTAAGCTACTCAAAATAGATAAATAAATTGATGATCAGCTGAAATATATTAGGGGTGATATATCGAGTGTAGGCCAAAACTTTGAATCTGATGCTACAATAATTAAGCAGATTGAGCAGTAGCTTGGTCAAATGTCTGCATCCCTAAATCAAAGGCAAAAAGGAACACTTCCTAGAAACACAGTCCCAAATCCAAAAAATGACAGTCAATGTATGATTGTGATGACTAGGAGTAGAAAGACCATAGTTGACCCTCCCCTACAAGTTGTAGTTTAGATGGAGAAACAGAAGGAGATCAAGCTGAATGAGGAAGATGAGATTGCTGAACAAGAGGTTACAGGTGAGGCTGAGTTGACTAAGGCTCCAGGTATTGCAAAGGGGTCTAAGTCTTATAAAGAGGGGGAAACTCAGATCTACAGAGCAATCCCTCAACCACCACCATCATTCCCTTAGAGGATGAAGAAGAAGGTGGAAAATGGGAAGTTCCAGCAATTCTTGTCAATGATGAAATAGTTATCTGTGAACACCCTATTGGTTGAGGCATTGGAGCAGATGCCTTGATGTGCTAAGTTTATGAAGGACTTTGTGACTAGAAAGAGGTTATGCCTGAATATGCTAAGTTCATGAAGGACTTTGTGACTAGGAAGAGGTTCATGAGCTATGGGCCAGTTGGTAATTTGCATCATTACAGTATCATAGCCTCACAGGTCCTTTCCCAAAAGAAGGAGGATCTAGGTCCACTTCCTTAGGGTACACACGGACTAGACAACTGGACTGGCTTCCTAGGCGATCTGTAGGATGGATGCTAAGTCTGCTGGGACTGAAAATTACTGGTAGTAGCTAACTAGAGGGCAGGCTGTCACTCAGTTCACTAGACAACCCTAGTGCCGCTGACTCTAAAATATGGTCATCCTATCTAAATTCCTGGCCCTGTGGCGTAAGGGTATGCTAATGGCCTCTAGGTATGCTTTCTTGGATACAAAATACTAAATTGGTAATTATACCACTCAGTTGCGCTCATGATTCTCAACTTACTAACTTATGTCCAATAACTATCCACAAGCTCCTAAGATCTAGGCCTAGCAGTAAAACATGCAATTATACTAATACAATGAACTGGAGGATAGAAGAGTTTCGGTAATGCGTCCTGCAGGTGTCACACCTAGCCTGTCCTTTCTCGACAAGGGACTGTCATACAATCTATGTACGCGTCCTAGCAGCTAACCACCACATGCATATATTCATAGTCTATAGAAACAGCTGACCGCAACAAGTCTAATCAAAATCTACTGATAATAGCTAGTTGTAACACATATATGTATATACTCATTATCTACTGGCATCAACTAATTTCAATATACAGAATCATGGTCTTGCTTCAGAGGCATAAGTCGTATCACTGTACAATGAGAATAACTTGCCGAAGGAATAAGCCTTACATACCTCAATTGCCATTTTCCAAATAACCATCGGGTTTCAACTCGTATTCAACAGCTCCTCCCAACTGTAACTTTAATACTGAAAGAATGGGTCTAGTTTTAATACTAAACTCGAAAATATTGGCAACTTTTAATACTAATAGCAATTATAATTCAATCACGTAAAACACGACCGAAAACCTATAATTTTCCGAGAGTTCAGAAGGGAGAAATGCTTACTTGAAGTATGTGATCGTATGGGTATCAATTTGGAGCAATTCTGACAACTTCTACTCGGCGGGGTTACAATTTTCCAGGCGAATATCAAGAAATTAACTCCTTAGTAATGCTCCCCGTAGGCTTAGAACTCAAGACTTGAAGTTATTTTGAATTTGGACAGCGTTTGGCAGCGTAATCGAAGGAAAATAACTTTAAAATGGCGTACCTCTCTCTCTCTCTAGAAGAGGATGTTTGATATGAAGTGAAAACAAATGAAAACATGAACTTATGTTATATTTGGGCGGTGGATAGGGGGGTCCGTGTCACGACCCCCAACGCGCCGATTTACGGGCATGTCACAACGCCCAATGCAGAGGGAGGGGGTCCATGACACGCTGCCCCTGTTGCAGCCTGCTCAGGCCTTCTCCCTCGCTGCCTTGATTCCACGCTCGTACGTCCTTTCCCTGGGCCCTTTGTCGTACACGTAACACTCTAAAACTATTGACTAATGTACGAATACACAGACTAAACATTAGGAGCTTAGGGGGTGTAACATAATTCTAGTGGGCTTTAGAATTCAAGAAGAGATGGAAGAAGTCACCCACCAATCAAAACACTAGGTCATGCTTTTCTAGAACAATTGAAATTGGATTTTTTATAAAACATTTTGGGGCACAAGGATGGAAGAATATCCTTTTTGAAAAACCCGCATACCTTCTTCGAAGAATTTCCCACTTGAACTTGACCTTGAAGCCTTCGAATAATCCCTTGAAGAATCCTTAGTCTTGAGAGAGAGGAGGAAGAAGGGTTTGCGAGTGATTTTGATGTAGAATGAGGGTTTAGGCTAGTTACCCCCTAAAAAATGTCCCACACCATGCTCAAAACGACGTAGTTTAGGTGTTAGAAGCAGAGGATTTTACGAAAACACCCCTGGAAAAATGTAGAAAAATCTCCCTGTCAGTCCCCACGAGGCACTCCACCGGTGGGGTAGGAAATGATTCGTGGGGCCAAGTCGTGGAGTTCATTGGCTAAAATTCCTTTTTCTACTCTTCCCTCCCCATGGGTAACTTGACAAGTCTTCAGGTCCACGATGACTCATCCCACCTTCCGTGGGCTCCACTTTCTCAGAACCTTACCCGAAAATTCCAATCTTCACCTAACGGCCGATCTAACGAGTCGTGGAGTTACCTAATGACTCGTTGGGTCGTCCGTGGCCACTAGTCCAGACTAGACCTCTTGACTACTCCCCATGGGTCGGACCACGACTCGTGGGGTCACCTAATGAGTCGTCCCCCCAACTCTTTCTGTGGAAAGATTTCCACCTTCTGTTTGAATTCTTTCTTTAAGACTGGAATTTGATCTTAGAAATATTCAGGGTGTTACAATAGCTGCAGACGAAAATGATCGGGACGATAGCTTGGCACCCAGGTAGGCTATGGTTTACTCGCTTTTACATTAGACTTTGCTTAGTTGAGAATATACGTGAGTATGAAATCATATGCTCTTAACGAATATGATTATACTTTTAACTGTGTAATGGACTCAACCAGAATCACCAAAAATTTAAAAATAAGCATATTAGATGAAGGGTGACAAAAATTCATAATGAGGTAAAACCATAGGGGAGGTATTTCGACCATAATTGGGTGGATATCCCAGGATATTCCATTAGTCAAACATTATTGCAGAGGTTAACCTTCCATTGTCATTGAAGGGATATTCCTGATATAAACATGGACATCTTCCTTCTTGAGTTGAGACGCTGGATGAGTAAATTACGAAGACGTTGGGTAAGAGATGCGATCAATCGAACGAATTAACAATTTATAACTATGTTTACTGTGAGATGAAGAGAGTGGTGTGGGATACTAATTCCTTAAATAATGATTTGAATGTGTTGTGTTCAGTATTGTATTTTCAGAATTTATGATTTTGTCAGTATTATTGGTGAAACTGCGGTAAGATTAGTTGATGATGTAAGTGAGCTATGATGCTATTTGTTATGGTGGGTATAAAGAAAACCAAAAGTGGGAGAAGATAAAACTAGGACTGGTTGTAGTACTGCCAACAGTACCGCTGCAGTGTGTAAAATACCACTACCATGGTAGTGATGCTGCTGTAGTGGAGCCCAAACTAGTGAGCGAGTCAAGTCAGAAATCCTATAACTTGATTTGATTAAATGTTATTATTACAGTTCGAAGATTTAATATCATGTTATTTTACTTGTTGTGTCAATGAGTTATTCTTGCTTTGTAATGATCTATTATGTGTTGTATTGCATTATGCGTCCCGTGATTGAGGGGCGAATTGGCATTAAATTAATGTGTGATAGAGATGGTGTATAATATAGAAGCAAGTTATCGATGTGATGGTAAATGAGGGGCCTATAGCCGAAGTTATGGAACTCTGACAAACAAGCTACTATAGTCAGATTTTGAATAAGGATTGGATACACAAGTGGCTCATGCCTAAGGTGAGCATCCGAGCGAGCGGTATGGGAGAGTACATAGACAGGTATGACTAAAGGACCATGCGGCTGGGTGTACGAGTGAGTACACAGATACGTATGATGAATGCGCATACGACTAGGTGTAGAGTACATGGATTTCTAGAGTCCCCTGCAGGTCATGACTAGAAGGGCAAGAATAAGACCCTCTGGCATGTATGCACAGTGATACAACAGAGGCGTCTGCCTGGCATATCACTGATAGTATGGTTGAGAGACAGAGAATTTTCGGGTATGGTTGATGTACATACTGTTGTAGATATAGAAAGGTAATTTGATATACCAGTGTGATATAGGATATACCGATATGAATCGGGTTCTGAGGTAAGGAACATTTTGGAGTACTGTATATGGCTATTCAGTTCAGGTATGGTATCTTATGATATTTTTTGGTAAGAGTTCAGGTATGTACATGTTCTTTACTATTGGGGAAATTGACTCCCTCTTATTGATTTGATGATCTTTGTGTGCACTTGAAATAGTAAGTTCGTGATTGCATTTGATTGTCTTGTAAAAAGTTAATTTGGTGAGTTAAGGATGATAGAATGATAGGATCGAAAGGAAGTTAGCACAATTCCATGAGAAATAAAGTAGACGTTATTATTTATTGTATGTCTAAAAAGAACGAAAAATCCTGTAGATAGCTAAATAGGTTAATAAATGGTAGACAGGGACTTGGTCATTCATAGTAAAAAGGTAAGAGGGGTAGTAGTGCTATAATGACATATGATGGAATAAAACAGATCTGGATTACGTAAAATTGATTGCTGGCTGGACGAGATAGCACTGCAGCGGAAACATCATTGCAGTAGTGGGACCCCTGCAGCGGCCTGAGCCTTTGCTGTAACTGGAATTAAGAAATGCAGACTAACAGGATAATTCATGATATAGAATAACTGTGTGAACTTCAATGAGTCATAAAAACTATATTATAGTAAATAAACTTGATGGGATGTTTCCTGAGTGAATTAATTGCTAAATTTAGTAATGTTGATTGTATGTTGATTTCTTTTTATGCTGTTGTTTTAACTAACCCTATTCGGCCGATGATGCCTACCAGTATGTATGGTGTACTGACACTACTCTGCTACACTTTTTTCTTTTGGGTGTAGGATATGGTAGGTTGAAATTTCTTGATTGGCGTGGAGTACTCATCACTAGCTTCAGTGTTCCTCTTCCGAATGAAGCTGGGTAATTTTATTGTCAAGTACTCAAATAGAACTCTTGTACCTGTCTAGACTAGATCTTGGGGGAGTCATGTTAGAGGAATTTTTAAATGTTATTTTGTTTGAGGAATTTTAGTAGATAATGAGAGGTAATGTGAATATTAGAAGTTATTTTCTTTCCTAATTGATAGAAATGTTGTAAGGGTTCTCCTATTGAGTAGAGTCGATATAGGTTCCCGCACAGCTTATCTAGTTGGGTCGTGTCAATTTGGTATCTGAGCGTCTAGGTTATCGGTCTACAAGTAAAAGAGAAATGTCGAGTAGAATCCTGCAGATTGGTGTGTAGACGTCCAAACCTTATCTTTGGAAAGCTATAAGGATGTAGGAAGTCACACTTATTTCTTCCACATCATGACGTTCGGTTGTGTCGATTGCTCGAGTCAAGTCTAATTGGTATCTAGAAGATTCCAATTGGTATCTCGATAGGCCTAATTAGTATCTTCCTTAGTGTAATTAGTGAAAACCCACGATAAGATGGGTGGGTGGGGTTAACTTGAGTTGACCAAAGAGACTAAAGAAATCACATTATATTTGTTCTGCTTCACAAGTTTCGCCGCAGTGAAGGTAGTCTCGCTGCAACAGACTCGCTATAGAGAATGCGTTACCGTTGTCATGGATCTGCTATCATGATAGGATGACTGCTGCAGCGAATGTGGTTAGGAAAAATGCCGGGTTCCAGAATTTTGTATATTCCCTATTCTGAACATCTGATAGCAAATGATACCTAGCGAAAACAGGGGAGTAATGCTAGTATAGGTAAAAACAATGATGATATTAAAAAGGGCCAAAAACATGTCCAATGTCTGAGGATGTCAAACGGGCATCCATACACCCAGAAGGACCAGTACCAACATCCAAGAACAGAACAAGAAACAGGAGATAAGATTTTCTTACAATCCCTAAACGGGGGCTACCCAAAAACATTAACAAGAACATCACATGTAGGGGATAGCGGGAGGGAAACAAGGTGACCCATCTAGCTGGAGGTCTATTCACTACCACTGCCAGCCTCATCATCCGCTCCCTCCTCGAACTAGATGAGGAAGGAGAACTCGGGAAGATCATGCTGAGTCGCCTGAGGTGTCTGGACACTGGGAGCGAGAGTCTTTAGAATTTTCTTGATTCCCTTCCACATGCGCACGATTAGCTTCTAGGGAATGCCTCTTCCTCCTCTCCTTCTCTAGATCCTCCTAGAGCTCAACATGGGCCTAGGCCAGGGCAGCAATCACCCATACATCTCTCTCGAATTAGAGACAGCTGCAACTAAGGGTCGACTGGTGGAAGGTAGGCTGGAAGAGGGCCTTCTAGGGGAGGGAGGTCTAGGAAACCCTCTGAGGAGCTCACGCACATCTGTCATCTAGGCCCCTAATATCTTGAACGACCCTGAGGGTCTAGAAGTGTCATCCCCGCCCTCACCCTCAACTGATGCAGACTTTCTCTTCTTCCTGCCCACCTGGGGACCCCTTCACCCTCAAGGGATTGAAGGGTCTGTCGCTGTCCATAATAATATCCCGAGACTCTAGATGGACGCCGGCCCGCTTGTATAGCCTTGTAATGAGAGAAGGAAACGGCAAGCCAGTGATAGTCTTCAAGTGGAAATACCTCCACTCCTCGATGATTTTGGCCCCTACATTGACCCTCACCTCACTCAAAATAGCGGCAACCACTAAAGCCCGAGGGTAAATCACGTCCATGACGTTAGAGGATGGGCAAATCCTCCGAGACACTAGATTGAGCCACCTCCTGGCCTCCACTGTAAAATGGGTACTCTGAATGCCCATCCTGGTAATTCCCCAGTTGGTAGTAGCCCTCTGATCTTCCACCACCAATGTGTTCACTAGCCACTACCCATTCTTGGACACATCACGGTTCTTCAACTCGGCCTTGGGCGGGTTTGGCAGACCCAAGAGATCATTGATAGAAGCAGGGGTTAGGATAATCTGCATGCCTCTAATGTAGGCCACTATCTCATCCTGACTCTAGGCGATGGTAGAAAGGTTAACATAAAATTCTCGAACCCAAGCCTCATTGTCCTTGCCCGGGTCCTCCACCAAAGGGCCCCACCTGATCTCCTGGAGGAGAGTATAGAACTGCGGGGCCTTTCCTCCATGTACTGCATGACGAAACCACTCTCGTGTAGTAGATCCCTCATGACATGTTCGCTGTACCAAAACTGGCATTGATTGCTGGTGAAACACATGTAATCCTCGGTGTGATTGCTGCTTGTGGAAGAGGCCATGATAGCAAACCTGAAGAAAAAGAAAAAGGTTAGAAGTTAACAAAGTGGGATACGGACAAAGGGAAAACAAAGAATATTTTGAAACCTGGACACTATCCTGCGGACCGCTGTAGCGGTCTCGCGTCCGTTATAGCGGGTTCGTGTCACGACCCGAACGGAGGCTCGGATCGTAATATGGGACAAGGAGCCCCAGAGACCCCAAGTCGACCCATCGCATAAGCATACATCTAACTCAATCAAGAATTGAATAACCATCAATACCATCATAGAGGAAGTCTAACTTAAATATAACATATGAATATAAAATCCGAAGCTAAATACATACATATGTCTGAATAGCCTCTAAACATGACGAGTGTATGGGACAAGACCCCAACTAACTCAATAAGCTGAAAACTGAAATATATAAAGAAGGATAGATAGTCTGGTCCTCAAAAGATGAGGACTCACCAACAAGCATACGTTAACTCAGATGAACAGTCTAAGAGCGGGGTTGAACCTTAGAGTCGGGTCCTGTATCATGAAATGATACAACATAGAAAGTATACGATCAGTACGTGGAATGTACCGAGTATGCAAGGTAAGTAAAACCACTAAAGTAAGTGAAATCACTTTAAGACAATGCAGTAGTCAAAACATAAACATCATTAATTTTGAGTAGGGCTTGCATGAATTCTTTATGAAATCATGATCTTTTCATAACATACAACACATAGCTTTATAACATCATATAACTCAAATGACTCAAAGCTGAAATCTGACATTTATAAAAAAGCTGAACATTGAGTCAAAACTTTCTTTTAGAACAGGCATATATAAAACAATAACCATGAGTAATGAATATGCAAATCTGAATCATATAGACAATGGGAGACCCTTCACTTAATTAACATACTAGGATAGAGCTTACGTGGTCCCGACTATTACACTCAAGTGGGTAGAGCCGTCCAAAACCTTGTCAAGGCTAAGGAAGCTACCATGATATCGATATCAATCTCATGGGCCATTAGGGCCGGGGATAGCTCACAAGGGAGGTCCCAATAATATAACAGTATCAACCTACGTTAGCGCGTAGTTCTGGGGCATAAGGTGATCGACCCTTAGCCTGCTCGGTGCTAGACTCTTCTCCCAAAAACATGCAATGCTTTACATCATATATAACGAAGCTCAACATTGTCTATTGATGAAGCTCAATGATCAATACATCTCAACTACGAAATCATGCATATGAGAAGCTTTAGTTCAAAACATACCACAAGCTAAAAGCATACTTGGGAGCCTTTTCTCCAAATCCATGTGGTAAGCTATGCATAGTAAGATTAAACTCAAAACATACCACAAGCTAGAATGTAAAATTTGGGAGTCTTCGCTCCAAATAATGTGGTAAGCTTAGATGGGGAAAATCATTATTTAAACTCAACATGCGGGCATTGCCCAAAGCTTTATCATACTTAGAAATACTCAATTCTCATCGAAAATATCATTATAGACATGGGTAGCTTCAAATCATGTTTTTCATCATAATATCTCATCATTATCACATTTACTTCACAAATCTCACTTTTAATGATCATATTATCAATGGGCTTCCACATTCGTAAGACAAGAAATATATATATTTTTTTTGAAATCATTATAAAATCAGCCCATTCTTCACAATTCAATAATAAAATTATAATCAATTCATACCCATGTAAAGAAATTGAAGATTCATGCATTTGGGTAAAAACCCCATACTTGATCATAGGAAATTCTCATATTTAGATGGAAATTGGGCATGGGTATGGAAGAAGACACCCACTCATAACCCTACATACTTGGAAGGCATTGATTCTACCTCTTCTCTAATTGACCAAGAAGAATTTGAATGAAAACCTTCAAGAATTTCTCTAGATCACCTCTCCAGCCTCTCAAGGTTGCATGCATGGAATGAAATAACATAGAATAGGTTTTCCCCTCCTTAAACCCACTAAAACAAGCCTTAAACGCGTAGTATAGGGCCTTAGGATATGGAAAAGTTGAAAATGCCCTTAATGATTCTTCCCTGAAAACTGTCCTGGTCGGTCCAACGGGTCATACCAATGAGTCGTTGGAAGCTACGATGACTCGTGGTATGGCCCGTCATACGCACTGCTTAGGCCTTGCTTCCGGAAATCAAACCATGACTAGACAAGATGACTCGTCCTTTGGTCCAACGGGTCGTCAAGTCAATCATTGCTTTCCCCTTTGACATTTCTGATCTCCCTCACAACGGGTTTCACAACGACTAGTTTTCTCCAATGGGTCGTCGTCTCCATCCGTTAAGTCCACTGGGAATTTGACCATGCAGAAAAAGACTGCTGACAACGAGTCGTTGTTTCTCACGATGAGTCATTAGGTGACCTATTATCTCCCCACATGCTAAGGTCCACACCTCACCACGACTACAAATGATGGCTCATTTTTTCCTACAACGAGTCATTACATAAGTCGTTGCTTCTACTGCCACCCAAGATTATTGAACCCACGACTGGTAACAACGACTCGTGGTTCCCAACCACGAGTCGTTACACCTCTGGTTAGGAGATATTTTTATCAGTTTTCAGCAGTTTCCAATTTTTAACTCCCAGATCCAGTCTTTAGGTTTTCGGGGTATAACAAACCATTTCAGCGGAGATATGATCGTTGTGATGATACTGCTACATCGGTAAAGGGTCCGCTGCAATGGACATCAGCTTCCCTAGACCTTCAGACCCAATCAATGGAGGTTGAGAATTAAACCTCCGTGTTTTTCCAAATTAATGATTAAGGGTGTACTTACACACTTCATAGACGTATTTTGCCCATACTTTACTATGTTTTGAGAACAAATTATGTATCTCTTCATGTGTTTATGCTACATAATTATGAAAATTATCTAACGCATGTGATTAGATGTTTTCAAGGCTAAAAATGAAGGATTTGAATGTATTTGAGACATATTAAATGAAGATGAAAAGAAGCTAAAGTCGTGGGCAAAGGTTGAGTTTGGAAGATGCAGAAATAGTGTACCTGATGGGTTGAGGGAATGACTCGTTATGTCTAGTAACGAGTCGTGAAGTCATCCGTGGAGATTGAGAAGAGAAATTTTAAGAAAAATCCAGTGAAGGTAACGAAAGACATCACGAATCGTCAGGTGTTGGCACGACTCATTGTGAGAGCACTGGTAGGAATCGTCAGGTGCACTGAAATTTTGGAGAGTTAGACCACGAGGGGCCTAACGAATCGTGCCCATGCACAATGAGTCGTTAGGTGACCCGTTGCCACAACCGGCAACGCGGAAAGGCTTTCAAAACGGGTAAAAATTTGGATTCCTACTTCAACTAGGAAAAGGAAAATTAAATCCCAAGTCAAATTCATCAAGGAATGAGGAAAGCATCTGACTACTGTAAATGCCCTTTATTTTCATGTAATATCTATCAAGATTTACATGAAGTTTCAAGTTCAAAAGTCTTCAAGTAGGATTAGAGTTTTAAGTCTCAAGTTTTTAGATACAAGTTTGGTGTCTTACGTTTGGAACTTCAAGACAATTGTTGAATTGTTCTTCTTTATTGTTGCAATAATCAAGTGAGTTTCTTTCTATCAATGTTGTAGGTATTAATTTTTGCTTTTATTTATGAAATCTATTAATATACTTATAAACATGATAGGCTAAAACCACCACAACTAGGGTTGTGGGAACTATGACAAATTAACACACATAGGTAAAATACTTAGTGATTCTTGGATGGAGTTTATGCATGTATTGTTTCTTCCTTCGTTTTTATTGACTTTTAACAGTTGCAAATGTTAGAACTTGCCTTATTCTTACTTACCGGACCAAGGAGGTCATGAATGGGAAAAGGGATTAACAACGGAGATTTGAGACTATCAACCCTCATCTAATAGCTTGAACTTTTTGGGGGATAACTAATCTAATATTAAGGGTAAGGGTCAATTAAAGTACACCCGTAGATGGACCAAGTTTCATGGTGAAAATCATCTAGATAGGGGACAAACCATTTAGGTGAACTTAACTTACCAATATTGCATGCTAAGCACCGGAATAGATCACTAGTATAAAACGCCTTGTGGTTATGAAGTCATGGGGAACACT
>JACEIK010006271.1:67122-82263 GCA_018107945.1 Datura stramonium | reverse complement strand
GTTTGGTATGAGTAGTGGAAGGAGAGGGGCTAGCGAAAGCAGGACCAGTGGAGTGGGAAGAATTCCACACAGCTTTCCTGGATAGGTTTTTCCCCCGGGAGCTAAGGGAGGCTAAGATGGCAGAGTTTATGAACCTGCGATAGGGCAATAGAACAGTATAGGAATATGCTCTAGAGTTTACCAGACTATCAAAGTATGCTCCAGAGATGGTAGCCGAGCCAAGGGCTCGCATGGTGAAGTTCGTAAATGGAGTATCTAATCTGGTCCACAAGGAGTGCAAGACAACAATGTTAATCAAGCATATGGACCTCTCTAGCTTAATTGTGTATGTCCAGCAGATTGAGGTTGAGAAGTTGAAAGACATAGAGGGTAAGAAAAAGCGGGAAAGAACTGGTCATTCAGATTTTGGCCACCAGAGATCTGGTAGTGGTAGCCGCCCACAGCAGCAGCAGCAACAGCAGAGGGCCCTAGCATCTAGCTCAGCCAGTACCCCAAGCTTTCGGTCCCGCTAGGATCGTAGGGGTGGGTCATGTGGCACTTAGTTTTAGGTCCACAGTACCAGAAAAAAGTATCCATCTTGTCCCAAGTGTGGTAGGAACCACCTGGGTGAGTGCCTTCAGGGTCGAGAGGGCTGTTTTGGTTCTAGAAAACTCGAACATCGGCTCAGGGAGTGCCCATCAGCCAGGTGAGGGAGACCACAATCCACCACATCATCAGCTTCATCAGGCCGATCATCTCAGCAGGCCAACTCATCAGGTATAGATGGCGGTCAGCGCCAGAACCATTTCTATGCTCTATCTTCTCATCAGGATCTGGAAAGCTCACCGAACGTAGTTACTGGTATGTTACGTCTCTTCCATATAGACGTATATTCCCTCGTAGATCTAGGATCTACTCTTTCGTTCGTGACTCCATATATAGAGGTTCAGTTCAAAATAAGTCCAGAGGTCCTCTCAGAACCATTCTCAGTCTCTACCCCAGTTGGCGAGTCAATTAGAGGCAGCCAGGTGTATAGAAACTGCCCAGTCTTAGTCCTGAATAAATTCATTCCAGCTGATCTCGTAGAATTATACATGGTCGACTTCGACCTTATTCTCAGCATGGATTGGTTACACTCCTGCTATGCCTCAGTTGACTACAGAACTAGAGTTGTCAAGTTCCAATTTCCGAATGAACCAGTGTTAGAATGGTCGAGCATCAGTTCAGCGCCTAAGGGTAGGTTTATTTCCTTCCTTAAGGCCCATAAACTCATTTCTAGAGGATTTCTATATCATCTAGTTCGGGTCAAGGATTCCAACTCTGAGACCCCAGCCATACAGTCACTTACAGTTGTCAGCGAGTTCCCAGATGTATTTCCCGAAGATCTTTCCGGAGTTCCCCCTGAACAGGAGATAGACTTCGGAATAGATCTCCTCCCAGACACTCAGCCCATCTCCATCCCTCCTTACAGAATGGCTCCAACTGAGCTTAAGGAGCTGAAGGAGAAGTTAAAGGATCTTCTTGATAAGGGTTTTATCAGACCCAGTATCTCTCCCTAGGGTGCTCCACTGCTATTCATGCGTAAGAAAGACGGTACCCTCAGAATGTGCATAGATTACCGTTAGCTGAACAAGGTCACAGTTAAGAACAAGTACCCTCTACCCAGAATTGACGATATGTTCGACCAACTTTAGGGAGCCGGTTGTTTCTCCAAGATCGATCTCAGGTCAGGATACCATCAGTTAAGGGTCAAAGAGTGTGACATAAAGAAAACAACATTTAGAACTCGGTATGATCACTAAGAGTTTGTGGTGATGTCCTTTTGGTTAACAAACTCCCTAGCAGCCTTTATGGATTTGATGAACAGGGTTTTCATGCAGTACCTTGATATGTTCGTCATTGTATTTATCGATGACATTCTGGTGTACTCCAAAAATGAAGAAGAGCATGTCCATCACCTAAGGTTAGCATTACAGACCCTTAGAAATCGTCAATTATTCGCCAATGTCAGCAAGTGTGACTTCTGGTTGAAGTTTGTGACTTTCTTGGGTCATGTGGTCTTAGGTGAGGGTATACAAGAAGATCCCTATAAAATAACAACGGTGAAGGATTAGCCCAGACCTACCTCTCCTACTGAAATCAGGAGTTTCCTGGGCTTAGCAGGCTATTACCGATGGTTTGTGGAAGGTTTCTCCTACATAGAATCCCCTCTGACAAAGTTAACCCGAAAGAAGGTGAAATTTTAGTGGTCGGATGAGAGTGAAAAGAGTTTTCAGGAGTTAAAGACTCGACTCATTACCGCTCTAGTTTTGACCCTGCTAGAAGGAACAGATGGGTTTGTTGTATATTGTGACGCCTCCAGAGTTGGACTTGGTTGCGTTCTGATGTAGCGGGGCAAAGTGATAGCCTATGCCTCCAGACAGCTCAAAGTCCATGAGAAGAACTATCTGACTCGCGACTTGGAGTTGGCATAGGTGGTATTCGCGTTAAAAATATGGAGACACTACTTGTACGGGGCTCACGTGGATGTATTCACAGATCATAAGAGCCTTTAGTATGTGTTCAGCCAGAAGGACCTAAACCTGCATCGGAGATGGTGGTTGGAACTGCTAAACAATTATGAAATCAGTGTGTTGTATCACCCAGTTAAGGCCAATGTGGTGGCCGACGCCCTAAGCAGACGGTCTATGGGAAGTGTGGCCCACATTGAGGAAGGCAAGAGAGAGCTAGCGAAAGAAGTTCACAGGCTAGCCCGGTTAGGGGTGCAGTTGGTGGATTCAGTTGAAGGTTGCATGGTAATGCAAAGTGGGTCAGATTCATCCTTGGTAGTTGAAGTCAAATCCAGACAGGATGAGGATCCCATTTTACTTAAGCTTAAGGAAGTAGTCCTCAAAAAAGAGATATAAGCTTTCTCCCAAGGGGGAGATAGGGTGCTCCGTTACCAGGGCAGGTTGTGTGTACCGGATGTTGTTAAGTTGAGATAGCAGATACTAGTCGAGGCGCACAGCTTGAGATACTCTATTCACCCCAGTGCTACTAAAATGTACCGCGACTTACGGGATATCTACTGGTGGAATGACATGAAAAGAGATATCTTAGAATTTGTAGCATAGTGCCCGAACTGCCAACAAGTCAAGGTAGAACACTAGAGACCTAGAGGCATGACTCAATCATATCAGTATACCCACTTGGAAGTGGGAATAAGTAAATATGGACATCATTATAGGTCTACCCCAGACTAGACGGAAACATGACTCAATCTTGGTGGTAGTAGATCAGATGAATAAGTCAGCTCACTTCCTCCCAGTCAAGACCATAGACTCAGCTGAGGACTACGCCAAACTTTACATCTGAGAGTTAGTCAGACTCCATAGGCTGCCCTTGGCAATCATTTCATACAGGGGAACACAGTTCACCTCACACTTCTGGAAGTCCTTTCAAAAGAGACTAGGCACTCAGGTCAAGCTAAGCACTGCTTTTCACCCACAGACCGATGGGCAAGCGAAGCGGATCATTCAGACCCTAGAAGATATTTTGCGAGCGTGTGTGATCGATTTTAAAGGTAATTAGGATGGCCACTTGCCTCTTATCGAGTTTGCATACAACAACAACTACCATTCTAGTATCCAAATGGCCCCATTTGAAGCATTGAATGGTAGAAGGTGTAGATCTCCTATAGGGTGGTTTGAGGATGGTGAAGCTACCTTGATAGGGCCAGACTTGGTTCACGAGGCAATGCATAAAGTTCAGCTCATTCGAGAAAGGTTGAAAACAGCTCAGAGCCGCTAGAAATCTTATGCTGACGTGTGGAGAAGAGAGTTGGAGTTTGCAGTTGATGACTGGGTATACCTGAAAATTTCGCCCATAAAGGGGTGATGAGGTTTGGAAAGAAGGGGAAGCTCAGTCCGAGGTATGTGGAACCTTATAGAATTTTGAGGCGTATCAGCAATGTGGCCTATGAGCTAGAGTTACCTTCAGAACTAGCACGCTGTACATCCAGTTTTTCATGTGTCACTTCTGAAGAAGTGCACCGGAGATCCAACCTCAGTTGTTCCATTGGACAGCATGGGAATAAAGGATAGTCTCTCATATGAGGAGGCACCAGTCTAGATCCTTGACCGTCAAGTTCGTAAGTTGAGGAATAAGGAAATAGCTTCATTCAAGGTCTTATGGCAAAATCTGCAGGTTGAGGGAGCTACGTGGGAGGCCGAAGCAGACATGATGGCCAAATACCCGCACTTGTTCTCTACCGACTCTATTGTAGCTTGAAATGTAAATTTTTCTTTATGACCTGAACTAGTTTTTGAATTCAATTCATGTGTATAAGTTTTCTTTTTGACTTTGGAGGTATGTATGAAAAACAAATTCTGCTCAGTTCTGTATTCTGAAATAGAGGTAGTCATTTCGGTAGTTTGGACTTAAATGAGCAGTATTTGGAGATTTTGATTGTTATTTTTCTGGTTCCTATGAGTTTTCTAACATTTGAGGACAAATGTTTCCAAGGAGGAGGTATTGTAACAATCCGAAAGCTCAAAATTAATATCCGGGACTTAAATTAGAAAATCTGAAAAACTGCATAAATGTTGTAGAACGACCCACCTAACAAGTTGTTAAGCGACCCAACGACTCGTTAGGTCAATCGTGAGAAGGAGGTCTAAGAAGAGACAGTGTTCCCAATAGACGACCTCACGATCTTGGTCAGGTCCCCCGACTCGTTAAGTCACTCGTGGTCAGGTCGGAATCCAGAAACTTGGGAAGTTGGCAGTGTACCTGACGGGTGGTCACCATGAGTTGTCATTAGTGGGAGCGACTCGTCAGGTCCCTCGTAGTGACCCACTGAAGAACCCAGACAGTGTACCTGACGGGTGTGACCACGAGTCGTGGCCAGGCACCACGACTCGTTAGGTCACCCGTTAAGGGCACCTGACAATTTTTCCCAACTAATTTCTAAGGGCTATTTAGTAATTTTCTACTCTCTCAAGCTTTAAACTACGTCATTTTAACATCAGTTTCATATGTTATAGTGGGGGTAACAGGATCTTTTCCTCATTCCCCACTCAAACTTTCACGAAGCAGAACGTAGAGTTCCTCTCAGAGCAGTTCAGAGCATCAGTTAGGAAAGATCTTTCTTCTTCGATTCTCCAACAATTTCTCCAGGCTTCTTCGTCAGGTATGTGGAAATTCAACAAGGGAATTGTTCTTTCCTTGTGTTCCCCAAAACCCTCCAATAGTTTCCCTATCAGTCTTTAGCCCTTAGTTTTCGAATACAAAGAAATTACATGTTATTATTCGTTAATTTCACTTATAATGATATCCTCGTGTTCTATTGATATGATTCCCATCAGTTTTCACTTAAATTATCAAGGTTCTTGCAATAGTGAATTTCAGCCCGAAAATTTCGAGTAATGATCATTGCGTATAAATTTCCATTTGTTGAATGAAGTATGTTTTGGGCTGAATTTCTTTGAAATTCTTATTACTTATGCGATGAGCAAATATCCCATTGATGAGAATGATTCTAGCCTTGTCAGGTGATATTTTCTTCAATTCTTGAGTGGTTGTCATATTATGGAATTCCCGTGTTGTTGGAATGAGTCAAATTCTCTATTAGCTGTTTAATAGTTCAGTTTAGCAAGAATTGTAGAATTCCTTCAGAACTATACAGAAATTGTCAACTGATCAGTTTGACTTTAGTTTTTTTCCCCGAGGTGTCAGTAGTGCCTCTCAGTTATCAGAATCAGACTCAGAACTCAAATTTTTGGTCCTTTAGGCGGTCATGACATTTTAGAATTATAGCTCTGACTAGCCCCAGGACCCCAATTCAGTTAACAGTTTGTACTTAGATAGTTACGATACTTCCAAACGAGCAGCTCTAACCAGTCTAGAACCCAGTTTCAGCATCTGGTCCGTTAAGACTCTCAGGGTACTTTCAATTATATGTCCATGACTAGTCTTGGACCCCAGGTTTGAGCTATCAGCCTAGTAGTTCAGTTTAGGTGTTCCAGTGGGAGTAGGACTTAGCACCAAGCAGACCGAGGTTCCAACGCACCCAGGTTCCCAAAACTATGTTGGCAACGTAGGATTACAGATACAGATTATTGGCCTAATTTGGCTCCAAACTTTTGTGATCACCCAGTTCATGCCTTTATACCCTGGCAAGGTATATTGGGTCCTACCGATGGGGTGTATACATCGGACTCCACATCTAGCTCACGTGGTTATATGTCGGTTACAGACTCTCCCTCTAGTCAGTCTAGTTCAGTTTCAAAATAAGAATATCAAAGTTCAGTGCAGTATTTCAGATTTCGTATTACAGATTTAGATCATGTCTTTGACCACTAGACTGGGTCATTTTGACCATCTCATATACTTCATATTATTTCAGTTCAGATAATTAGTTGTTCATTGAATGTCTTTCCAGTTCAGTCATTTACATCTATCAGTATATTCCTCTCACTACTCAATACATTCAAAGTACTGACGCATATGTTTTATGATGTATCATTTCGTGATACAGCTGCAGGTTTCCAGACTCAGCATTATTAGCCATTGCGATCCAGATCCTCTTCCGCTACAATCGAAGTGTGAGTCCTCATCATTCGAGGGCCTTGTTTTAGTTTCTTTCAGTTGAGTCATTGTTTTAGTTAGACTTAGAGTTAGTTGGGGGCTTGTCCCAGCAACTCCTCAGTAGATGGCTTTCAGACCAGACCTGATTTTTAGAGCTATTTTTTATATATATAATTTTAAATTCTCTATTTTTAGTCTTTACATTTTCTTAAAATGTTTTGATGTGATTATTTTAAATTTCCGTTGTGCATAATTACTTAGAATACTAGTGGATGGTAGACTAGTGGTTGACTTGAGGCACTTGTGGCTTTAAGTATCGTGTTTCATCCAGGGTGTAGGCTCGGGATGACATGGGAGAGTCTATTAACTGACATATAACCATGTGAGCTAAACATGGAGTTTGATGTATACACCCCATCGATATGACCTAATATACCTCGCTAGGGTATAAAGGCATGCCATATGTGATCACTAAAACTGATGCCAATTCAAGCTAATAACCTGTAGTGGCACGTAATTTTGGGTCCTGGATTCGCTGAACCCTATACTAGCTCGATGCTAAGAACTGCTCCCAAATGATAAGGCTACTAAAAATTTATAGATAGCTCTAAAACTAGTGTTCTAAAAGCTAAATTAGAAACTTTATCTAATAGTATTCTGAAAGCCTAAAGAACTTGAAAATACTGATTATTCTATCAACATCTGTATACTGAAATTATGATCGAATCACAAAGACTGTAATATGAATTCATGCTAACTCAATTCCTTATATAATCAAAATATATATTTATATAACTCAACTTGAATTATGTGAAAATTTGTCATGAAGGTATCATTTGTATTTGAATTTATAAAAGCATGAATATCACCTACTAAAAACCACAGGAGACTTGAGAACATTGAAGTAATAAGGGAGATCATAACTAAACAAAAACTCTAAGACATGATTTTTATATGGGACTAAGATATCAATGTTTTCTAACAACTTTTATGACACAAAGGTGAAAGTATAACCCCTGTTGAAATCCCACATACCTGGAGAAGAAATCTCGTAGAAGCAACTCAAAAATTTTGAGGAGAATTAGAAGCCCTAGCTCTTGCTTGAGAGAGAAGCTCTGGAGTTTACGAACACTAGTCTGAAAATCTAAGTGGGGAATGAGGGAGAAGAATCATTTACCCATCTAAAACCTTTGATATTATTTCCAAAATGATGTAGTTTAGTAACTAAAATAGCGAAAAGTAATAAAAATCCCCCTAGAATTCAGACTGCTAAAATCCCATTGTCAGTCACCACGAGTGATCTAATAAGTCGTTAGGTCACTGGGCAACTCGTGGTCTTCCCTCGTTACCACTGGTAACTTTCCCCTTTTCAGAGATTATTTTGACGATTTCACTTAATGATTCATCATGACTTTTAATGGGTTGCTTCACCATAGGTTAAGCCTCTTTGAAACTCAAGTTTTCATGCATTCATCACACTAAATGAGACACCCAACAACTCGTTAGGTGTCACAACAACTCATCACAACTGGAATTTTCCATCCTTTCACCCTTTTCAGATAATGACTGAATGATGAGTCGTGAAATGGCACTACGACTCATCCCTTAACTCATTATGCCTCTAGGAAAACCCAACATTTTACCAACTCAAGCACACACAACAGGTCACCAAACAACCCGCGGGTCACATAATGAGTCACTCAATGACTTATTCGGTGACTTGATGCAGATATTTCTATTTTCTTCATTTCAGTTCACGGGTCTAATCTTAGGAAATTTTGGGGTGTTACACTATCATATATGCTTCGGCTTCCTATGTAGCTCCCTCTACAAGTTGATTCCTACAACTTTCATTGAAGCGACCTCCTAATTCCTCAACTTACGAACCTAATGGTCCAGATTCGTAAGTTGGTCTTCAAATTTCCTTATTTGGGATCATCATGGGTCCTCTTGGAACATCCAAAGCTGCCTTAGTTGGTGTTGAGTTACAAAGTTACCATGGATGTTATCACCCACTTAGATCTGAACACCCATCATACATACACCCCTAGAAGTGAATTTAGCTACTCATAATTAAGAAAAGAAAAATTATACTAAGGGAAAATTTCTCAATTTCATTTATCATTAGAAATTAAAATCAATTATTAGCTTTTGAGCCTTCAACAATGGTGTTTTCCCCAAACAGATTGAAGAAGAAAATTAGAAAATGTACCATCTTTATCACACTCTACAATATTCTCTATGTTGTACTCTCTTTCTTCTCTAATGTGTTATCTACTTTATAAATGGGGTAAAATTCCTCTACAAATTCCTCACACAGCTATCCAAAAATGCCCTTGGAAGCTTCTCAGGTAATGTTTTCCTTTTTGGATCATTTTCCCTTCAAAAGTGACGCGAGTCAATTGCGCTGGCACCTACATTTCGCAGGTGCCAATGTGCGGCTCCGAGTCAATTGCGCTGGCACCTACGTTTCGCAGGTACCAATGTGCGGCTCACAAATGCCTCTTCAGACCCAGCCAGTGCTCCTTCTAAACTGTCTGCATTGACACTTGCAGTCCGCAAATATCAATCTGCGACATGCATGTCTGATTCCAGCAAATCTCCAGATCTTCCTATATGGCACCTGCTAAATGCATATGCACACTTGTGGCGCACATGTCCTTGTTTTTCTTCCAGCAAATTGCTTTCAGTTCAATTCCTTCATCTTCTTAGTTTCAATCAAATGTCTGCACAAAAGGAGGGAAAAGGCATAAAACCTTTCTAAATTATTGTAAAACAAAGAATAACTCATGCTTAAGAGCTAAATGAGTTGTTAAATTACCAACTCATCAATAAGCATCCTTGTTTGGCAATTGGGACCTTGGGACAAAGTTAATTTTATGTTCAGTTCCTCTAAGGGGTGGAAACCCCCCTTGTGAGCTCCTTGGGAAACACATCTATATAATCCTGCAAAAGATAGAGATAGGACTAGGCAAAGGAGATGTTAATAAGCAAAGAGTAATCCTTATGCATGATAATGATCACTGTCTATCCAACTTTTAATGAATCAAGATCGTTGTTTGTTCCGATATAAATGGTCATTACCTGTTCTTCTACCGTAAGAGGAGCTTATGGGGATTATCTAAGCAATTCATGTAATTGTTAATGTCTTGACAATTGATTCTTCCTTGTTCCTCAACCCCCTTTCTCGTTGTAACTTGTCGAAAAGCGAAATCAACATGTGATAACTCTTTAGGATTAAATAAAAGAAGAAGATCATCACCTAATGAATTAAGGGTGCGTTGGGGCATCAAACTAAACTAATTACAATTAACTCTATTTATTTATCTACGTAATCAAAAATCGGGCAAGGGGTTCAAATTACCTCAAAAGGAAGGTGTTAGGTACTTTTCGAGGTTCATAAATGTGGTTCCTGACCGAATTCATTACTATGTGGAGATTAGGTGATAAAATAAAAATTGATTAAATTAATCTAAAATAACTAAGTGATTAAGCATGCGAATTTATTTTACTAAAAATAAATACACTTAGTCTAAAAATATTTACTCAACCACAAAAGAAAAGGAGATGTACCTTTTTACATCCAGCATAAATGCTTAAAACAATCAAACATATGGGCAAAGGAAATGATTTGCACAAAACTACATTTAAATATTAAATTAAACACAAAGGATGGGGTGCTAACCTGTTGAGAAAAATGTCGAATTAATATTGAAGACCCAAAAATCTTTCAACCAGCAGTAATAGGATAATGATAGTAAAATTATTATTTATTTCACATAGTGTCTTCGAGTCGGTATCCATGAATTGTAAAATCTCACAAATTGAAAGAAACTTGTTAGTAAAATGTATGCCACCTTAATTTTAGTGCAGAATTTAATTAAAATAAATAAGCAAATAAATAATATATAAAGTAAAAAATTGAGAGTAAGAGAGAATGTGGGATCAGAATATGACAAGGCTGAAAATGGACCCAATGCAATGTTACTCCCTCCATTCCACTTTTATGACCGACTCTCTTAACTGCCTTAAAACGAGACGAAAATAATTCTTAAAACTACATAAGAGTACTAAAAATATTTAAGTATTTTAAAAGTCATGCATAGCTAAATACATACATACATACATACATACATACATACATACATACATACATACATACATATATATAATGTTTAGATTGTCTGATAAATATATCGATAATTTAGCATAATAGTAAAAATTGTCAAGTCTTTGAGACTTTTAAAAGGGTGACTGACACATAAAATTAGAAAATAAGAGAGTAACGGGTTGCTTTATTTTTATAAAGTTATATATGTGCACTTCATATAAGAACTCAGTTATAGCTTTCCCTGTTTCATCATTTTCCTATGTACCTGATCCCACTTGGAGTGATAATTCCACTTGAACTCTACTTCACGTGTTGACTCCTTCACTTGTTGGGGTTGAGCTCCAAGAGATGTCTTTTTATTGTGATATACATGTAAAAAAAATATTCAAATATGTGAGAGTATGTCTCAACACTTAACTAATCAAAGAAAAAAAATTAAAATGATAAAATAATAAAAATTCTTGATCGAAGTAAGCACATAAAGAGTAAAAGAATTTTTCTTAAAAAAAAGTTTTTTCCATTCTATTTTTTTGTACTCAACAAAGAATTTTAAATTAAATCTGCAACTCATCTCTCCCTTCTCACGACTAAACTAATTAAGCTTTTAACTGCAGTTTTGGCCCCCAAATAATATTTACGAAATCATTCATAAACCAAATACTTTCGCCGTCGAATTAAGTCCCTTCTACAATGTTCAACAAGGTATCCTCTATTATAAGATAATACTTAAACAATAAAAAAGTAATAATTAGCAGCATCGAAGGTCTAAATTAATTTATTCACATAAACAAGTAAAATAAAAGTGTATTTATGATTTATCAAGGCATGACAGAGGTTAATCTAGATAAACTTTATCACAACAGCAATACAAATATAGATAATTAGATCAAAAAAATTTATGCAAAGCTAAAATCTACACAAGTGTAAATATAACATGAGTTACACTAGAATTTTATCAATTATGACCATCATTTTAGATCTAAGTATGAAGAAAACTAACAAAAAAAATTTAGTCTAAAACTCCAGTAGGCACAGCTCCATTATACATGAATTTCCAATCGTAGAAAATATCTATTTACTAAGAATGATTTCTCATGTAAATGATGTTAATCAAGTTGTTACATATATGAAGGAGAATATCAAGAAATTCTATAAATTGATTCTAACAAATAATAAAGAAGAGAATAGTCACAAATGCATTTAACAAAATCGATATTAATTGATAAACTGCTGGATGAAGAAAAATAGACCTCAATAGAGTGAAAAAAAAAATCTTCATTAATCCCCGAATATTTGACAGTGAAACCCCAACAAGAGGTGGATCGGAGATCTCGGCGGAGCTCAACGGAAACCTCGACTCCTTCGTAACCTTCGGCTTAGCGGTGGTGAAACATAAAATGCTAAAAGAAAAGAGTTGGTCGTGGCTTTTGAAAAGTGATAGTGGACGGAGCTATGTGGACTAAAATGTAGGTTTCAAGGTATTTTCATGATTGAGAATGAAGGAGAGATGAGCTTTTGTTGGGCAGGCCGATTTTCAAGGATGCTGCGATGGAAGCTTCACGGGAAAGAAGTTGTTTAAACAAAAATCAGTATAAATTTTGTATCCATTTCTTAGTAGGGTGCTAGTATGATTATTGATGGCTTTCTTCTCTTAGTTTTGATCTTAGAAGAAAAGAATGAAGAAGAGTAGTCCGCTGCTATCTTTTTTTTTCTTTTTTTTCTTTTTTTATCTCTTTCTCATGAAAAAAATATTCATAAAACGAAGAAGAATAAAAAGGGATGTTAGGAGGGTGGAGAAAATAAGGAAAGAAAATCAAAAATATGGGTAATATTTTTCTAAAGAAGAAAAACTATTTCTTATAAGTTGAAAATATTTTAAAAGATTTACTAAATTTTGAATTATAAAACTTTTTAAAAATCAGTTAGGATATGTAGCTTTTATTAATATACTACTAAAACAGGCCATAAAAATATATTATTAAACAAATTACTTCTTATTGTAAAAAATAATATTAATATTTACAATAAACTTTAAAGAATAATAATTTTAAAAAATATTTGCTAAAATAATAATAACATTTTTTTCCAAACTATGACTAAATAATAATAATAATAATAAAATATGCTGGTGATATTTATTAGCAGAAAATTTGATAAAAATTAGTAAAATAATATTTTTAGCCTCGCAAATAAAATAAAGTTCAAACATGTAAATTGGAAGAAATGAGGGACAGAATTGGGTGTCAAAATCACTTCCTTCTCCCTCACCCTTTTCCTTATCCTTAAATCACTTGGGTCATCCATACCTTGACTAACTATGGCATTTATGGAAACATAGTTTGGGATGGTGATATCCCTATCTTGTTTCAAGGCCTCTTGCTCAAACTCTTCATCATTACCAAAGTTATCTTCTTCTTTGGTATCCTCAATATCACCCTCACATTCTTCTTCATTCTCAGGATAAGAAACTTTTTCTCTCACGGCAAACGCTTTCCTATTCGAATATTCACTCATCACATGGACCCAACTATCACGACCCGAACATAGGTCCAGACCGAGATACGGAACCTAGAACCACGAATGGCTCCAAGTCTACCCATGCACGAATATATCGGCTAAAGAGCATACATTAAGAGGAAATTGATAAGCTAAACATGAATAAGCGGAAGTCTGCATATATAATGATCATAAATAGAGTGAACACTAACAAGTTGAGATTCTATGTATTGTCTGAAAAGCCTCTAATATAACTGAAGAGCCAATGAAATATCATCCTCAACTAGCTAAATAAGAGTCTAAAACTGGAAAAAAAAAACACAACTCATCAAATTGAAGGTCCTCGAAGGATGAGGGCTCACCAATAAGAGAACTAGACTAAGCTCTACAGATTGGCTAATGGTGGGACTGAGTCTGAATGTCTGGATCGGTATCATGAAACAATACAGCATAGAGTATGCGGTCAGTACTTAGAATGTACTGATATGCAAAGTAAGTAAAACACGCTGAGTATCTGTTAACTGAAGTCATGCATATAAACATATATTGTAAGATGATAGGAGTAAGGTTGCATACTGAAATTTGAGTCTAAAACATATATTCGCAAATTAAACGTCATATCTGAATAGAATGACTCAAAACTGAAAATAATATCGTATCGATTATCATAGCTAATACCATAAGAAAAAGCTTATAAACTGATCATTGAGTCAAACTTGCTAAAAACATAATATCATAAGTCGTAAACTTGTATAATTGAAAATCATGAGGAACAATGGGAGACTCGTCATATAACCAACACCAAGACAATAGAGCTTAAGTGATGCCCCAACTATCACACTCAAGTAGGTAGAGCCATCCAAAACCTTGCAAGGGTTAAGGATGGTACCATGATATTGATATCAAGATGAAGGCCTCTGTGGGCAAGGAAAACTCTCATGAGAGACCCCAAATATATATATAAACCTACGTTGGCACATAGTTTTAAGATTGAGAACCTTGGAACCCCAAGCCTAATCTATGCTAGACATTGCTCCCAAATACATGCATAGTGCTTCCATCATTTTTCAATGAAACTGAAATCATAACTGTATGCATAGTCTGAACCTAAACATAGGGAGTCTTGACTCCAAAACATATCATAATCTCATCTTATTAGCCTTGGCTAAATCATGAAAGCATACTTTACTTTAGCGGGCTTGCCTAAATCTTAAAATCATGCATACTAGTATTAGACTTCATAGGTCAAAATCATAGACTCATTGTAACACCCCAGAAGGGCCTACAAATGGACCCAGGAGTTGAAGTCAAAAACTGCAGAAGACCTGGAATTTTGCACTAGTACGACTCGAGATACGAGTCGTGGTGAGGACCTACGACTCGTAACTCGAGTCGTGAGGAACCGGGAGCCTGAGGTTGTGTCACGGGTAGTCCTATGAACCGTGGTGATAAGGTATGACTCGTGGTTAGGAGTCATGGTGAATGTCTCAGTGGTACCAGAGTGAGTCGTCACAGTTTATGGTACGACTCGTAGGATGAAGCAACGAGTCGTGGTGAGGAGTTGTGGTTAAGTCGTATTGGTTTGGGTGGATGGTACCACGGTTGACAGTACGACCCATAGGATGGTGGTACGAGTCATGGTATACCAGTCGTGGCCAAATTCAGAAAGTTAGGATAAAGGGTGAAGTGACCACGAGAGATAACCATGAGTCGTAACTTGATGGTATGACTCATGGCACAACTCGTGATCGTGGCCAGAACTGCTTTTCAGGGAAATTTTAGTAAGGGCAATTTTGACTTTTCTACGCTTTTGGACCCTAAACCATGTCATTTTGAGGTTAGAACAGGGTCTTTAAGGGATGAAAACTCCTTTTAAGTTCATTTTAGAAGTTACAAGTGTTAGAGAAGGGAGTAGGAAGGGTTTCGAGCAACTTTCTTCAAGATTCTTCAAGTTTTCACTTAGGGTTCTTCAAGGGAGTAGGAAATCA